>WYDK02000041.1:381950-394082 GCA_009867345.2 Toxicodendron radicans | reverse complement strand
CCAGCTGTTAATACTGTGTAAAGTACCTTTGGAAGACATAAGATCGGGGCAATTCCCTATGTTCATGTCTTCATCTGATCTACTTTTATGCATGTTTCCGTATGATTCATGATGCGGCACTGGTAATTCACTATCATTCGAGACACTTATAACACCATCTGAAACTTCAAGCCCTTTAGTGGATGAAGATTGCCCCGTAATGCTGTTACCAGTCGACCCAGCATCAGTGCTTCCTGGAGTCTTTGGTTTTTGGAGAATGGACAAAATCTGAATGGCTGTAGATGTAAATACTTATCATCAACAGTTGCAGGTAAAATCTATGCAGCAGTATATAAGATCAGAACCGCTAATTGTTAAAGGACGGGGTACTTAATGCAATTGAAGTTTGATAAGATGAGTGAAGAAATCGTGTTTGCAGAATCGGACGCCATTGACCATTTCAACAGTTGAAAAATAATGCCAAAACACACAAATAATGAAGCATAAAATTAAAGAATACACACGATTCATCTGGTTGGTTCCCAATATAGGAATTACGTCCAAAATTCAAAATAGATAAGTTTTTATTTAGTATCAGAAAGTAACAGCAAATACATAGTAAATGAGGACGGTTTACTCTTTTTCTCCTCTCTCTCAATTGTTTTTCATATTAGGTTTTTAACTACTACATTAGGATAATAATAAACCTAATCATATTTAGGTCTAACTACTACATTAAGGACTCCCAAGTACATCAACGTAGGTAGACAATCTTCGTAAAATATGAACCACATCCAACATCAACATACGACATTTGCAGAACATTCCTCCATCCCATCCGGATATAATTGGGAAATCAGTACATAAAAAGCATTTAAAAAAAATTAAAAGCACAAGGCACTAGCACCTCATTGTGCATGAGCCATAACAAACGAGTTGTCTTTTTCCCTTGTTTCTTTATACTATTTCTTCAAAAACAATAAAAAATGCAGACTAAGGTATGCAAAAGTTACAAGTAAAAACAAAAACTAATAATATTCAGGGACAGTATATGATCACAATCCTTTAAAAGATTTGCTTTGAAGCCAGCAGACAAACGGTATTGACCTTCAATGAAACAAACAAAAAGCTTATGAACCTTGTGATCTGAACAGTTTTTCGTGTCTTTTATTTTTTTATTTATTTGGTTGAGATATGTGACGACGTATTACACACACAAACCAAATACTTTAAATGAAAACGATGCTTGGAATTTAAACAAAACTGTATCTCATGACACCAGGTAAAAATGGACACACCATTTCGTAACGGTTTGTTAGTAGGGGCACTCTTGCTCAATTTGATTCCGTCTACACTAGAGACGCCAAAAACTGAATCTGCATTCTCCCTTGAAGAATCATTTTTAGGTTTTCCTGCACAGTAAAGCCAAATTATTTCCGGAAGTTTTGATCAAGATCAATAAAAGCATCAGAATATGAGGTCGTAAAACATACAATAATAAACACAAAACTTGCAAGTGAAAGAGAAGAAATCCACCAGGAAAAAAAGAAAGAAAAGCCAAACAGTAAATACTACACACATCATTTCCATACATCATTATGTGATAAAAGATAATTAGGTGAAAATTTACTTTTTAATTTAAAATCAACCAATCATCTTTTGTCACATAAAAATATATAAAATATAAAGTATGGAAATGATATATGTGTAGTATTATTGATGATAAAAATATTATATACGAATAAAACAATTCATATAGTTTGTTGTTAGACATTATATGCCTAATATAAACTTGACTGGCATGATTCTATACGGCTAGTTTCAGGGTAAAATAAGTCCCTTTATACAAAGAATGCAAAAAACTACGACCAAGGCCAACATCAGAAAAATAACTTGTCTCAGAGCTAAATTTAAGGGTCCATGATAATTTGAAAAGCTGCTAACTAAAATGGAAACACAAGCTGTTTAAGAGTACGGGATGAAACTTGCTTCATAGACAAAAGGAACACAAGAATTTGACAAATAAGAGCTCACGCTATCTAACCTTGTGCAACAAATTTTTCAGCTTTAAAACCATTATACTGTCCATGGGATATCACTGTTGTGCCAACCATATTGCTGTTGTTTCCTTGAATATGCAAATCCATTTGCGATTGATGGTCTGCTTGAGGTTCCCCAATGTCCACTAAATGAGCATTAAATACTATTGATTCGCCCGATCTTATTTTTTCATCCTTTTTGAGGAACCTACTATTTAAGAGATTCTTGCTTTCATCGTACAACATGACCTAAATAAAGACCCAAAAAAAGACATTATTAGAAGCATTCCTTCTTTTACAAGGAATTCAAGCAAGAAAGTAAATAAAACTTGTGCAGCTTCAGTAATCAAGAAAGAAAGGACAGGTAGATTTCATGAAGAAGTGACTTAAGAAGTAGGTACCTCGCTGAACTTTAATTATAAAAAGAAGAATTTATAGATAGTAGAGTGTTGTTTCCTTAGATATTAACAAGCAAGGCAATCAGGCTTGGGAAGAAATAACAAATAAGAAGTGGTGGAAATCAACCTGTCTTTGTTGGGATCCGATAATAGCAAGTCTTATGAAACCATCATGATACTTCTTGGCTTTTTGAGTTACTTGTGTAGTGTATATGACCTGCCATTCTACATTGAAAGTACAGCTATTAAACAAGAGAAGGGGGAAGAAAATAATGAAGAGGAGAATAAACAAAATTGAACACAAAAACAAGCACAATAAACCCCAGGTACTATCATGATTCTTGTCCTATTGTAGATAAACCGTCAAAGCAATAGAAATAGAAAAAAGAAAAAGGAGAAACAACAAAGACAACCAGAGTCAAATTGTTATATTTTTTTCAACTACACTCATAGTCCAATCATATGAGCGATAACATTAAGCTAGTCATGTTAGTAAATGGTAAATTTGCAGATCATATATGATGATGGATTATGATAAATCACCTTAAAGCTCCTAAAATGCCAATCTATTTAATTAGTGTATGTCAAATTGTTTTAATGAAAGTCTTATTACTTGAAATGTTGGTCCTTAGTTCAATGTTATTCAATGCGCAGTGTGTATGAGAATAACAATTATGTATTCCTGAGATAAATCTTCATTTAACAATGAAGAAAGTGTGAGCTTCCGGCATTATTCAAGAGAGAAATCCATTGGCCATGAATGTCAAGACATTCAATGCAGCAACACATTGAACTCAGACAACAGTGATAAATTGTGATTTCCAGACTATAAATTGCGTTAGTGCCTACAAATACCATCAGAAGAAACAAGAATGTCTCTTCATTATTGCATCAAGTGCAGCTCAATTAAATACCAAATCACTCATTTTCTTCATCTAATAACAAAATTTATTTTCTCCGCATGAAAAAGCAAGTGTCCGTTCCACTTCAGCAGAGTGTCAAAATGGCAACCAAGGCTTCTAATAATTGCAACGTAGCAATGACACAATTTTGAGTATGCACTATCTACATGTAGGACCTAAGGCAGAAAACAGAGAACGGGAATTTAAGATTTCAGTTGTAGCAGTGGATTCACAAAATTACCTGTTGTATTAGAATTTGAATCTGGACTACCCTGTGGTGCACCACATCCAGGCACTTCAATCTTCTTGAACTCTGAAATAATATCAAGAGTTAAAATTCCCGATATGGAACATCATCTGGAGCCAAAATTTGTACGATTAACGGACAGTTGAAAGGTGAAACTACCTTCGAGGATCCAAAGAACATAGGAGAGATAATAGATCTAGAATCATGAACATTTTAAAAGTCAAACTATGAATTCTCACCTTGTTTATTAGCTTTTATAAAATTCTGCTGTCCGGGCATTACTTCTGATTTCCCAGCTACACTGCCATTCTTTCCTTGAACGTTCTCCGTTAGTGGTTCACCATTCTCTTCACACTCTCCAATTTCAACTAAATGACCATCAAATGCTACTGATTCACCAGATCTTATCACTTCATCTCTCCGTAGGAATCTGCTATCCAAGAGTCTCCTGGTTTCATCAAAAAGCATAATCTGAATAGAAACCAAATAATTGAGTGTAAGCATTCATTATTTATTGAGATAAAAAAGCAAGATGATTGAGCTTGAGTTGAAAAAAGTCTAAAGAAATTTAGAAAAGCTACCTGCCTCCCCATGGATCCACTAGTTGCAAGCTGTAAGAAACCATCGTTATATTTCTTGGCCTTTTGAGTTAATTGTGTAGTGTACAGGGCCTGCCATTCTTCAGTAAAAAAACAAACATATTAACCAGAATGTAGAACAAGGTAATCAGAACAATACAAAACTGAACAAACTGTTCTCAATAATTAGCAGCAACATATTCAGTAACTAACCTGTACTCCTCGGTTTTGTATTCTCAGAATTACACGTTGGTGTTCCATACTTTTGCAGTTCCCTCTTCTTAAATTCTGAAATGTAAACAACAAGTAAAAGATTACCACATTTAATTCCTCGACAAATTCTGCATTATATTCTTGTAAACGAACAAACCTCTAATAATTTTATGTGACGGACTTAGGCTACCGGACTGAGGTTTTTTCTTATATCTTCCTTGATAACGCAAATCAGGTATATGCTTGCAATCTCCTTCGGGGTCACCAACATCAACAAAATATGCATTAAACGTCAGCGTTTCACCGGAGCTAACAACTTCATCGTTCTTCAAGATTCTGCATTCCAGTAACTTCTCACAGTCATCATATAGCTTGACCTGTGTGTCAACTCAGAAAGTGATTAAACACTTAAAACTTACCAAATCTCCACCTAATTTAAGCTCATTTCAATCGCTCACACAGTTTACCACAATTCAATTAACATTAATCGAATTTCTGGTTAATAATGAATAATAAACATAATAATAATACCTTGTTTGTTGAGATGTGAAGATCTAAGAAGCCGTCTTGGTAAACTTTCCTCTTCTGCTTGATATGCTTCGTGAAGGTCACGCTCCACCTCTTCTTCGAATCGTCCATTTCTCTTCAAAGTTTAAGAAGAGAGCCAATTTTAAATTCCAAAGAATTACACCGGCGGGAACGGAAAATAAGATAGTTCAAGAGACGGCGTCGTATATTTCACGAAAAGCAACAAACTGGACCTTTTCGTAATTTCGTACGCACTTATGGTAAACTGCTGACGTGGCAAGATTTGGTTGGAAAAAATTGGGAGTAATGTTTAGAACCAAAAGGAGAGATGGAAAACAAAAGAGAGACGCAGTCTGGAGACTCGGGAACTCGCGGAAAGCAATATAATTTCCAAATTGGTATCGCAGTAAAAATCCCGTAGCTTCAAAGCTTTGTATAATTTTCCCTGGTGTCCAAGTATTCTTCAGGTACACCTTAAAATTTTTTTTTTGGGGAAAATTTGTGTTTTCTAGGGTTCTTTTTGTTCTGATTATTCGAATTTTAGCTTGATCGTTGGTTCAATTTTATCAGATTGTTTTAGCGTTATTGAGTTATAGAATCCATAAATTGGTGGATCTGGAGCTTCTGGTATCCGATATTATGAATTTTTGTACAGATTTATTTGTGTGGTTTCTGCGGTTCTCTTGATGGGTTTAATGGTGATTTACATCTTTACTGTCGTCTCATGTAAATTGAAAGAGATGATTTTATTTTCTCGTTTATATAAAATAAAAATATGTGGTTTTTATTTTTAAATTTTTTTTTTAGTTTAAATATTAGCTAAGACTTTGAGTTTTTATTGTTTTTTACCATGTGTTTTAATCAAACATCTTCTTTTAGCCATCGTTTGAGTGAGCTGCTGTTTTCGTGGAACCAGGGAGCCAAAATGTATGAGAGGATAATTAATTTCATTTAAGCTTGTAAATGGTTTTTCTTCAGAAAAATAAACAAGATAGAGATTATAATTGTAAAATGCATCAATTCTTTTGTGGAAGGATTTTTCCAGTTATTGGTGTGATTTAGGAGTTTCTCTCTTTTTACTCTCTTTTTTTACTGAAGAAAGGGTGGTGTTTTTCAATTTTCTGTGTATATTGTTTGTGATTAAGGAAAGGAACTATAATTTGCGTTGGTTGTACAAAAATGATTAGAACAAATCAGGGGATAGAAGTTTGCTGCTCAGTAAATAGGGTAGATACACAATATTTCTGCTAGTTGTCTGATAAAGCCATTTCTTGCTTCTATGGAGAACTATAGTTGTTAAACTTTTTGTAACCTTTGGGTCATTCTGTGAAAAATCTCTCTTTGGAGCACAAAGTAATCTCTGTAGAATAAGCACTGTTGCATTTTTCTGTGGAGATAATGCAAATTCATTTCTAACTCACATTCATCCATGCTGTCTGCAATTCTCCCACTTCTGTAATTGTTCCTTCTTGATATCTTCATTAGTGTATGTTACATTCTTGCTTCTGTCAACTTCAGGAGGCCTATAGCCACAAACGGTGGTGGCAGCAAACCACGTGAACACTCGTAGACAGTCCATGCTGTATCGTGGAAATCATGGGAGATGGCAACACCACCAATAGCAGAGGTGTCACAACCGGCTCAGGTGCCTCCAACAACAATAGTAGTGAGAAGCCAGAGTGGCTGCAACAATATAATCTTATAGGGAAGATTGGTGAAGGCACTTATGGTCTCGTATTTCTGGCAAGAATTAAGTCTCCCACAAATCGTGGAAAATCAATTGCCATCAAGAAATTCAAGCAATCTAAAGATGGTGATGGTGTCTCCCCCACTGCCATCCGTGAAATAATGTTGCTTCGGGAGATTACTCATGAGAATGTAGTGAAGCTTGTCAACGTGCACATTAACCATGCTGACATGTCATTGTATCTGGCGTTTGATTATGCTGAGTATGACCTCTATGAAATCATTAGACACCACCGGGATAAGGTTAATCAGACCATCAATCAATACACTGTGAAATCATTGCTCTGGCAGCTGCTAAATGGACTGAACTATCTCCATAGTAATTGGATAATACATCGAGATCTTAAGCCGTCAAATATCTTGGTTATGGGTGAAGGAGAGGAACAAGGGGTTGTAAAAATTGCAGATTTTGGACTTGCAAGAATTTATCAAGCTCCTCTCAGGTTCTTATCTGAAAATGGGGTTGTGGTAACCATTTGGTATCGTGCCCCTGAGTTACTTCTTGGGGCAAAACACTATACAAGTGCTGTTGATATGTGGGCTGTGGGATGCATTTTTGCTGAGCTTTTGACTTTGAAGCCTCTGTTTCAAGGGCAAGAAGCCAAATCCACTCAAAACCCTTTCCAGCTTGATCAACTTGATAAGATATTCAAGATCTTAGGGCATCCAACACCAGAAAAGTGGCCAGCTCTTGCAAGTCTTCCCCACTGGAATTCAGATTTGCAGCATATTCAAGGGCACAAGTATGAGAGTAATGGACTTTATCATGTTGTTCATCTCCCTCCCAAAAGTCCTGCATATGACCTTCTATCTAAGATGCTTGAATATGATCCCCGAAAGCGTATAACTGCTGCGCAAGCTCTGGAGCATGAATATTTTAAGATGGAACCTCTACCAGGGCGTAATGCACTGGTTCCATCGCAGCCTGGGGACAAAGCTGTGAATTATCCTACTCGTCCTGTGGACTCAAATACGGATTTTGAAGGGACAGCTAGCCTTCAACCTCCCCAGCCAGTGTCAAATTCGAATGCTGTCCCTGGGAACATGGCAGGGCCTCATGCTGTTTCAAATAGATCTGTTCCTCGACCAATGCCTGGAATTGGCATGCAAAGGATGCAACCTCAGGGCATGATGGCATATAATTTCCCCCCTCCGGCAGCAGCAAGTGGATTGAATCCAGGTGGCATGCCTATGCGGGGTATTGCTACCCCGGCGCATCAGCAGCAACAGTTACGAAGAAAAGATCAAGGAATGGGAATGCCCGGATACCCTCCACAACAGAAAAGACGCCTATGAGCAAATGGCATCTAATCCGGTATCCTAATCAGATGATTTCTATAGAACACGATGTCTTTAATGGGAAAAAAGGTTCTGGACAGGTTTCTCAGATTGATACAACCCAAGACAGATTGGGGTTTTCCGAGTATGAGACATGCTGCATGTAGATGTCTTTTCTTTCAGGACTCAGAGATCCATCTGTGGCTGGAAAGGATCTTAGTTGTAACTCACGATGAGGAATTGTTGGCTAAACTAACCCAGTGTTAACATACCCTGATAGGAAGACATCAAGTGAAGGTTCTTATTCTCTTAGGGATATTGTCATTTTAGTGACTCTGAAAGTGCTTGGGGATAAGAAAAAATTGTAACTTCAAGGGTGTTGTGCTTGTAACTCTTACCTCTGACTTTGAGTTCATGTATCATCATTTGATATTAAGTTTATTGAATGCAATCGGACTTCAAATTATTTTAAAATTAACAAATTATGCTGATCTTTAAGTATAAATGCATTATTTTCCTCATTATTCCCACCTCCAATGTTAATATAAAAACATATTCACTTTCATTCTTTCAAAATAATATTAAATTTTGAGAAAATTTGATCATATGGTATTTGATTAATAGAAATGGGTGATATCAGTGACTTGAGTTTCAATAAATAATAGTAATAAATAAATAAATAATTTTTAAAGTACTTAATAGGAAATGGTTTAACGCGCAGGGTAAACAAAACGACATCGTTTCCACTTTTAACTTTGATATAGTTGTTTTACGTTCTCCTTCTCCGTAGATCTAAAAGGGGGAAAGAAAACGAAGCTAACTCAAGTGAAGAAAAGAACATCAATAACAGCCCGGATCAAATTCAAATGGTAATGGAAATTTCATCTGTAGATTTATTAATATTATTTCATAGATTAACTGAAATTTAAATTTCTTTTGAAACAGTCGGCACTTTTTAATTTCCATTCGTTTTTGACCGTGGTGCTGCTCGTGATTTGCACTTGCACTTATGTGAAGATGCAATTCCCCACTATCCTCGAACAGAAAAATGGGTTCGTAAGAGTATCACTTATTGGATGTCAGATTGAATTTGATTTATTTGTTTTTGCAAAAAAAAAGAGAAAATTCATATAAGATAGAAATATGATCAAGTATATGACGTTGTGGAGCAGAATCGCAGTATATAATTTTTATGCTTAAGTTGTTTCTTCCATTGCAACGTTGTCATAATTCATTAACATTGAAATGATAATTAATTTTTTTCATCAGTATTTTTATCTGTCTTGACTTGTTTTTGCTCTCAAGTTTTGATTTTTGTTGGAGTTTAGAGATCCAACTGTACGTGGAAGGTAACAAAGAAGAAGAAATAGCTGGTTCTTGATCTGTTGTTCTGGAAAATTGTATAGTAGTTTACTAGTTTATCGATTGTGTAATTTTTGCCTTTTGTTTTTGTTTGATTGAAGCCAAGTTGCACTTCTTATGGGGTGTTTTCTTGTGGCAGGTTTCGGGGATTCTTTTGGAAGGCAGCTAGAATAGGTAGGTTTATTGAGTTTTTTACTGGTGTGACTGCATGATTAATTATAGAAACAATAGTCTATGATTTTTTACTTTGTTCTTTGTGAATGTTAGAGACATTAGTAAAGATCTTCCGCCATGTTACTCTACAAAATGAAGTCATATATGGCATTGGTAGAAATCGAGATCTTGCATGGAACTTCTTCCATTTAATATGAACCAACTCATAGCTGAAACTGAAGAATCCCTACCATATCCAACCACTACAAACTTTGAGAGGATGAACAGGGCACACGTTAATTAGGAAATAGATTCTCTATATTTCTTGTTTGATACAGAAAAAAATGACATAGAAGGATGCTTATGTTTTCCAAGCCGGGCTTGATGACTTTTTAGTCATTGACTGCCACAATCAAAGTATGCTCTCTCATTTATATTGTAAATATGCGTCTAGAGTTTATTACTAGTCTTTTCCTAGCTCAGTACCTGGTGTAATGACAAAATTATTGAAAAAGCGTAAGCCCTTACATTCCTTTATTCAAAGAAATTTCTCCACCTTCCCATTATCCTGTTTCATAGGACTCGCTTATATTATCTAATATTCTGACATTTGTTGATGACTTTCATTTGTCTATTTGAAACAGGTGAACGGTTGAGCCCTTGGGTGGCTGCAGGATGCTTCACGATGGGTGTATCAATACTTTTTTTCTGAGTTGGATTTCATTGGTACACTTGAAGTAGGTCCTTTAATCCATTTCACTCATGTGCTACTGATTGGTTTGTATGATAAAAGATTGTCATTATTTTATTGATTTTGCCTTGTAGTTGGAGATGTAATTGCCACAGGCATCAGACTTGGTTGTGGACTGCACATAAACTGTGCTATTGAAAATACAATTAGTTTTAAACAAGCATACAAGTTATTGCAAATATGACATAGAACCGCATTTTTCCTGAGGGAGTTTGATAACTGCTTGCTATTACAGCTCCACCAGATTGATTTAAACACACTTTATTTAAAGTTGTTTGCCTGCTGGTTATTTTCATCTTTGAAGTTATATGAACAGGTTGTAAAGACAAACTGTTCTGTATATTAGGCATTTGTCTTTCCAGTTTTGTTTTTTAACAACATACTATAAAGAACACATGGAATGCAAAATGACGTCTTTGAAAAGATAGAAGGATCAGGCTGCCACATGAGATGAGAGTGTTGAACCAGAGGCCTTTTTGTAACCATAACAGTCCAAGTAAAATTGTAAGCCATTTTAGCTAGGAAGAGGATAAGCGGGTAATGATATGTTTTACTTATTTAGAAATTTGAGGCTGGGTTAAAATGAATGTTTAAGGTGTTATGGAGCCCTAGTTTACAGCAAGAACATATTTTGAATCCACTGCTTATTGACTCTTGCTATAGGAATAAAGAAACGTAGGTCCTCTTGAATCCCTTTTATCTCAAGTCCTTATATTGAAGTTCATTGGTTAGTTTAGATCAAAATGTATGTATTGACCACATCATTCAAAAGACCAAACAAAAGAGACCTAACCTAACCATTTATTATTATTATTATTATTTTTTAAATGTTTCAACCGGGTTTACTTATTACTATCTTCATTGAAGTAATGTGGCTCTTCCAACTCCAGGCAGCTGCAGCTACATTCAATTTGGTATAGCTTAAACCTATAATATATTCTGCATTTGTCAATTTCATCTTACCGAAGAATGTCTTTTCAATTTATTATATTGTTTTGACTTGGTCAGCAATGATGAAAGTTGCATGAATTATGAGCACTAACTACAGTTTTGTTACTGAGTCTCTGTTTATTTAATTCATGTCACTTTCGATGTATTATATTGTTTAATGCTCAAATGGTAGTGGCACTCATGCGCTGACATTCTGAAGTGAATTTTATACTATTAGCAGTAGCTATGTATTAATGTTTGAATTTGTCATTAATATCTCCAGCTCTTATGTATGATTTTACAGATTTCACTGATCAATAATCTCGTGAAATTCTCTAAAATCCTCTTACAAAAGTTCTCTGTTTTATTGAAGACTTTCATTTAAAATCAATATATATATATACATATATTGATCTTAAAAATAATATTGAATGTTTTAGGGCCATGTATATGCAATGCAAGGCAATGATAGTAATCTGCCAAAGATAAAAAGAAAGAATGACAGAAATAAACGAAATTTTGTAGTGAATTCAGTACTCTCTCTACAAGGCAGCCTTCGGGTATCATGGACTGGTTTAAAGAAAATGGGTGTGATGTTCTTGTTAATCGCGGATGTTCGGATAAAGAATTGAACTCAAAATCGGACACTTATCTACACTATCTTTCATTCGTTCTAACCATCTAAATTAATCACCTATAAATCTATTAAGCGTTTTGATTCTCTGTTTTAGTTGATTCAATTTTTTGATGTTATATAGATGAAAGAATGAAAGAGATTATTGAGTAATATTATGAAGAGCATCCATAATATCATATACATTTGGGATTATTAATCATCCATGGTAAAAGTATAAACAATTAGTATAAGATTAAAGTATATAATAATTTCAGGTAAATTTGTGAATAATAATAACTCAATATAAAATTTGTAATACTCTGTATTTTAACCCGCCTTCTCTTCTTTGTAAGTTCAAAGGACGTTAAGGTTGTAGGCTTGAACCTAGTTTCGCTTTCTCCATCACTGGGTC
>WYDK02000041.1:359925-381850 GCA_009867345.2 Toxicodendron radicans | reverse complement strand
CCTTCTCTTCTTTGTAAGTTCAAAGGACGTTAAGGTTGTAGGCTTGAACCTAGTTTCGCTTTCTCCATCACTGGGTCTGGAACAATCTTCTTCTTCTTCTCTCACTCTCCGGGCTTTCTCTAACGCTGAAAAAGACGATAAAATCGCTGGTAAAGCCAATAATCCACTCTCTGTCCTCTTCAACGTTACCAAAAAAATTAATAATAATGAAGTCATTCTCATGAGCTTGGATTTGCTTTTGTCAGATATTTATACTTTTACTGGTACTCGCTTGTGTTTGTAACTTGTTTGTTTATTCAGAAACTTGAAACTTTCATGTACGTTTTTTTACTGGTTTCTTTTTTGTTTGTTTAGTCACAGCTTTGGTTAGTAATTGGTTTGTTTTCTCTGAATCGAAATCTTAGCTTATATCAAAAAATGTTGCTTCATAACTTTTGCTTAAAAGAGAGAGAGAGAGAGAGAGAGAGAGAGAGAGAGAGAGAGAGATTAATTATGTGGGCTTATGCTTTATTTGAGAAGCAAATGGCAAAACATTGATAGCCTTAAGCTTTATAAAGAAATTAACATTGGAAGTTTTTGATTGAAAATGTTAGTGGATACAGATAATCCGAATTCTGAAACCTAAAACCTACAAGCTCATGACGAAAACACAGGTCTTCCTTCTTCTTTTGCGGGACTGATGCCTTTAGAGAACTCAGATAGTCGATAGGTATGGTATAATCACGGAGAGGATTACCCAGGCACTGAGATACTTCAAAGAATCAACTGAGCAACATGTTCTAGCTCAATTTTGGGCGCCTATAAAAGTTGGGGGTAGATACGTACTAACAACTTCAGGGCAACCCTTTGTTCTTGATCCACATAACAATGGATTGCATCAATATAGGATGGTCTCTCTGGCGTATATGTTTTCTGTGGATGGGGAGAATGATGGAGGGCTTGGGCTTCCTGGCCGCTTTTTTCTGGCAAAAGTTGCCGGAATGGACACCCAATGTGCAGTATTACTCCAGCAAAGAGTATTCACGGCTCGATCAAGCTCTTAATCATAATGTTCGAGGAACTATGGCTCTGCCAGTCTTTGAACCTTCTGGCCAGTCCTGTGTTGTTGTAATTTAGCTCATAATGACTTCACAAAAGATTAACTACGCTCCGGAGGTTGATAAATTTGCAAAGCTCTTGAGGTGGCCTCCTTCTCCCCCTGCATCGCATGTTATGAGTTTGACTCTTGTTCTTTAAATCAGTTCTATTATTTATTGAAATTTATTTTTTCATTTGAAAATGTCTTGCATTCTATAATTTGCTTCTTTTTAATCATCTTACATACTCCTCCGGAAAATATTTTGAATTTTAAATGCTTCAAAATTCGGGAGTCATATTTTTCAGTTTTTGTGCAGGAAGTAATTCTGAGGAGTTCAGAAATCCTGGATCACACGAGCACACAGGTGAATAATGAGCTTAATACATGTTGAATGCGGTGCTTGTTTGGAAACCAAGCAGACAAAACTGCTGTTTTTCTTTCTCTGTTCTCACAGATGATTATAATCGTACTTCTAAATCAGATTTGCAATGAGGGCCGCCAAAATGCGCTGGCTGAGATTTTGGAGATATTGTCAGTTGTGTGTGAAACACACAACTTACCATTAGCTCAGACCTGGGTTCCGTGCAGGCATCGAAGTGTTCTGGCCTACGGTGGTGGTTTGAAGAAAAGCTGTAGTAGCATTGATGGTAGCTGCATGGAACGAGTCTGCATGTCGACAACTGATGTTGCTTTCTACATAGTAGATGGTCACATGTGGGGTTTTCGGGAGGCTTGTGTTGAGCATCAACTACAAAAGGGTCAGGGGGTCGCTGGGAGGGCGTTTTCTCCTCAGTTCTTGCTTCTGCAATGATATTACTCGATTCTGCAAAACTGAGTACCCATTAGTACACTATGCACGCATGTTTGGATTAACTAGCTGTTTTGCTATCTGCTTACGGAGCACTCATACTGGAGATGATGATTAGGTTGTAGAATTCTTTTTGCCCCCTGTCGTCACAGAACGCGATGTGCAACTGATGCTATTAGGCTCCATATAAGCAACAATGAAGCAGCATTTCCAGAGTCTCAAGTTTGCCTCTGGGAGAGAACTTGAAGAGGAAGTTGGATCTATTGAAATCATTGAAGCTACTAAGGACAAGGCCAAACTTAACAGTGCAGCAGTTACTGGTAAAATTTGATGGTATTGACAATGTAGGCAATGTTGTAAAAGTTATGGTAGCCACATCCCTGTTCTTTTTCGGGAGAAAAAAGCACAAGAAAGCCATAAAATAAAAGATCTTGTGTTAATGTTGTAAAATGAATCTGCTGTTACAACTCCACCAGATGGATTTCCACTGTCTCTTTCAGAAAAATCCTATGAAGAATACTTGCGAATTCAGAACTTAGGAAGAGTGCAACATGTTCATTTGTTTGAGAACTGTTGGGCTTCAATTGGGCCGAAGTGCCTGGTGAAAAACAGAAACCTAATCTATTTGTTTAGACCACAAAAGACTATACCATCTGGGTTTTCTTCTTATAATATTTGTTGAAGTCAAATACTACTTGTGTGGCTCATCCAGCTGCAGCTATATTAATTATTTTTTCCTCTGTCACTCAATAGCTATATTACAGTTGACCCAAAACTCTGGGAACAAATAGCTTTCTTTTTCTTCTTGTTCTTTTCAGGGAACATCAGCCCTTGCAAATTGTCGATATGAAATTAGTAAACTTCATTACATTGATCAATACAATAGCCAAATATCTGTCCTCCGTAGCTGTTGCTTCGCCGCATTGCATTTCAATTTGTTGTAGTGTCTGTCGTCTAACAGAGTGTCGTCAGCCTAACATATTATATATATATATCATTTGCAATTGTCACTTTCCTCTTACCAAATATTGTTGGTTGACTTTACATTACTATTAGCTACAAAGTCTGTTGAATTTTATTATTATTATGTTGTTTTGACGTGGTCAAGCACTGACAAAAAGTTGTATGAGCACTAGCTAAAGTTTTGGCATTGATTTCTAATGCCGACCTCCTTTTGATGTTTACTGCTCGTGTATATATATATATATATATTTGTCACTGTCAATGATTTCCAATTGCGTTTTCCCCATTTTATTTAATTTTTTATTGATTCCATGGACAAATTCTTCTGTGTAATCCAAACCAAATCATAAGATTTGGTGGCCTGCCAGCCATTGCCAATGCTAATGCTGTAAAACTCATGGCAAGAAATAAATATTGTAGTGGCCCCATGCTCTCAGACTCTTAAGAGTAATTTTATCACACATTTGACAGTCATATAATTAATTGCCTTGGTTCTAATTCCAGCATCAGATTATTATTAGCTTATATGATATGATGTGGTACTCAGCTCAACCTGTAAATATTCTGTCCAACTTGTACACAGAACAGGAACTTTTTGTCCACCATCACCAGATTCTTACTGCCCAATCTTCATCATTTGGAGAAATTTTGGCTAATTTTTGTGTTTTTGCCTTGCTGAGAGCAGGACAGTAATGATTAAAAATTATATCAAGTTTAATAAACTAAAATGTATCACTGTCAGTCTTATTCTATTGAATTGTCATTTAAACCACAAAATTCATACTTCTTTCTTGTCTCCCTTTTTCCTATCCAATGGAGTAATATCTAGGGACACACATGTCCTTTTTTTGTTGTCCGCACACCTCGTTTTTTCCTACCCAAGAGAGTAATATCTAGGGACACACAAATATTTCTTTTACGGTGTTTGCATAATCAATTATTTAAATCTTAGGAGTTAAGGTGATTCGAACCTGAAACCGTGCATCTTAATCACATATCACAATCCTGATCCTGCCACTTGAGTAGTTGAGTGGATCATCTTATCCTTGTTACTTTCTACTTGCCTTTGAAAAATCATTTCTCATTTTTGCTTTACACAAAAAAGATAAGATATATAGTATCATGTTAAATCTGGGATTTTAGCTCTCTTTTTTGTTTGTCCTTTGTGCCAGGTTATTGACGTTAACATATAAATAAGAGCAGGTAGGGCACATGTAGTTGCTGCTGCTTTGTATAGCATTGGCCCCATTTTGAAATAGCGATTCCCCAACGCCTCCATTGAAACTCTTGGCAAGTAAAATTGCAATTTGGATACCCATTCTGTGATGGCATGCCACATTTACTGAAAGCCACTCATGTTAAGTTATAACCAATACAATAACCACGAGAGTCGGTTCTCAATCTGGAGTCTATTATTATAACACAGAGCTTGGGTTGGCGCTTTGTTTTTTGTTAGTCAAGTTGAAAGCTTCCCCCACCTAGCGTTTGTATTGATAAGATAAGTCTGTCATTATATCCTCATAAATCCCTTCATTGATACTATCCAATTTTTATAATCCTTGTTTCTACCATTTTCGCCATCAACATCCACGTCGTTTTATACACAAGGGGGCAAACATATAAGTCAAATTACATACTTACAGGAAAATCCAGTTAAGGGTATTATTGTATTTTCAATTATAGGAGTGGGCACCCATATGACAAAATTAAGAGGGACACCAAAGACAATTAGATTTGGTTTAAGACTTTAAGCTAATCATGATTATTGGTTGCTTTAGGTAATTAATATGTTTCTTTTTAATCGGATAAATTGAACTTGAAACTATACGTCAAATTATAATATTTTTAATTTGTACTAAATATCTAGGTTATAACGGATGAATCATAAATTTAAGTTTTTGTTTTTATATTATTAGCCAATGAGAATATGGGTCGGTTTATGAATTTCAGAACTAAAAAAAAACACAACACAGTGAGACAGATTCTTGCTACTTGAATTCCAAATGAATTACATGTACCCAAACTCAATGTATTTTAGTTTTCAAAAGAATTCATACGACACCGTACTTGTACTTTGTTTAGTAAATTCTTATTACATACGGTATATATGAGGTATCATAAGAAAATAAAATAAATATTTATTATTAGAAAGTTGGAGACCTATAATATTACATTTATGTTATATTTTTATATTTTTTTATCTTAAACTTATATTTAATTAAAAAAAATAATTTTTTTTTAAAATAATATTTTAATTAAACGTGAATATAATGTTAGAGAATGATGTATAAAATTTAAGTAAAGATATTATCATTGTTTGCAGTTTTCCAAAGCCACTTCAACGAAAACAACAGCAAGTAAAAAAATTGAAGAATTCTTTTTAAAAAGAGGCAAGGGAAGGGATGTAGTAGATAAGGAAGAGGAGGGGAAGAAGAAGACAAAAGAGTAAGGTCGGTTGTTACAATGGAAGGGAGCATTAGAGGATAGTTTCTCTTTATTCTAACGTTGTAGCGCAACTAGTACAACTGTTGTATGGATTCTATGGGAAATGGAATCACACACACTCTGCAAATTTTTAGTTTTTTACCCACCCAACTTCACCTTCAACCTTTCTTTCCCTCTCAATATATATCCTCTTCTTATTTATTTTAGATTTTAACAACCGGAGACAATGCCCGAACCGGACGAAGATACCCACGTCTACGTTCTTTCTTCTAGGTCAAAGGACGTTACGGTTGTAGCAGCTACTGATGAAGCTTCGTCCATCATGGACTTGGACGTTGATCTTGATCTTGATAATCCTTGGCCGTTGGATCAGATCGGTTTTGTCGCCAACCCCATGTCTCCCCTTCTTGTTTCTTCCTCTGAACAGCCTTGCTCTCCTCTTTGGGCTTTTTCTGACGCCGACAACGACGATAGAAACGCTGTTCAAGCCAATTATCCTCTCTTTCTTAAATGTTAGTTGAAGAAATCAACTTTTAACTTTTTATGTGTTTATTTTCATGGGTTTGGACTTGCTTTTGTTTACTTTGCTGGGTTTGTGTCTTGTCTGTACAGAAACTTATGTCTTTCGTGTACGTTTCTTATTGGTTAGGTTTATTTGGATTTCGGTTGGTTTAGTTTTAGTTTTAGTTTCAGCTTTAGTTAGTTGGTGATTTGTTTCTGTTGAGTATGCTGTCTCTGAATCGAAATCTTGTAAGTTCCAATCTTGGCTTCAAAAAACGAGGACTTCTGCTGTAATACAGGGTTATCTGAGGTTTATTGAGCTTTATTTTTCTGTTGAGAAGGCTCGGAATTAGGAGCTAGTTTATTTGATATTAAATAGAACAATGAAATACCTGATTTTGAGAACCGAATGCCCGGAAATCAATGGCTTTTAAGAGTTTTTATCTTTCTAATTGATTTACGGGCAACTCAATGGATCATTAAATGAACGGTAAACTAGGTGAAGTTGTTTGTTCCTGATTCGCCCGGCTTTAATTCTAGGATTTAGGTCTCTTCTGAGCTATTGTCTGTGTTCTTTTCCCTTTGTTTATTTTGGATACGGTCATAATTTGAAGGTCCACAGTCTTATAACTGAATCATGACTGATGAAGAAATTAACATATGATATATATGGTTTTATACAGCACATGATGCTCTGGATTTCTCTCATTGGTCTTTTTGGTTGAAATGTTACTAGTTGCAGGTAATCCGAGCACTGAAACTGAAAACCCAAAAGATAATGACGAAAACAGAAGGCTTCCTAAACTTCCTTCTCCTTTTGCGGGACTGGTGCCCGTAGAGAACTCAGATGGATATTGTATGATCAAGGAGAGGATGACCCAGGCATTGCGGTACTTCAAAGAATCAACTGAGCAACATGTTCTAGCTCAAGTTTGGGTGCCTGTAAAAGTCGGGGGTCGGTCTGTTCTAACAACTTCAGGGCAACCCTTTGTACTTGATCCCCATAGTAATGGCCTACATCAGTATAGGATGGTCTCTTTGAAGTATATGTTTTCTGTGGATGGGGATAACGATGGAGAGCTTGGGCTTCCTGGCCGTGTTTTCTGGAAAAAGTTGCCAGAATGGACACCCAATGTGAAGTATTACTCCAGCAAAGAGTATTCACGACTTGATCATGCTCTTAATCATAATGTTCGAGGAACCATGGCTCTGCCTGTTTTTGAATCTTCTGGCCAGCCCTGTGTTGGTGTAATTGAGCTCGTACTGACTTCTCAGAAGATTAATTATGCTCCGGAGGTTGATAAAGTCTGCAAAGCTCTTGAGGTTGGACTTACTCTCCTCTTGCATAACATGTTTAGTCTAACTTCAGTTCATAATTAAGGCGCTATTAATGATGTATGTCAGATTCTTTAGGGGAATATGATTATTTATTCATTTGGGAAATGTTGTAGCTTATATAATTAATATTTTCTTTTTAATTATCTTAATTACATACTTGTAGGGAAACTTATTTTGAAATCTAATGCTTCAAGACTCTTCAGTCACATTATTTCAGTTTTCGTGCAGGCAGTAAATCTCAAAAGTTCAGAAATCCTGGTTCACACGAGCACACAGGTGAGTTATGACCCTAATGCATGTTCATTCTGGTGCTTGTTTGGAAATCAAGAAGATAAATCTTGTGTTGTTCTTTCATTCTTCCCTCCATTTTCTCACAGATGTATGTACTTGGCAATGCTTTTAAACCAGATTTGCAATGAGGATCGTCAAAATGCGCTGGCTGAGATTTTGGAGATATTGTCAGTTGTGTGTGAAACTCACAAATTACCATTAGCTCAGACCTGGGTTCCATGCAGGCATCGAAGTGTTCTGGCCTATGGTGGTGGTTTGAAGAAAAGCTGTAGTAGCATCGATGGTAGCTGCATGGGACGAGTCTGCATGTCGACAACTGATGTTGCTTGCTACATAGTAGATGGTCGCATGTGGGGTTTCCGGGAGGCTTGTGTTGAGCATCACCTACAAAAGGGTCAGGGGGTCGCTGGGAGGGCGTTTTCCTCCCTCAGTTCTTGCTTCTGCAATGATATTACTCGATTCTGCAAAACTGAGTACCCATTAGTACACTATGCACGCATGTTTGGATTAACCAGCTGTTTTGCTATCTGCTTACGGAGCACTTATACTGGAGATGACGATTACATATTAGAATTTTTTTTGCCCCCTGTCATCACAGACAGTTATGAGCGACGGACTTTGTTAGGCTTCATATTAGCAACAATGAAGCAGCATTTCCAGAGTCTTAAGGTTGCCTCCGGGGTGGAATCTGAGGAGGTTGAAGGATCAATCGAAATCATTGAGGCTTCTATGGACAAGAAACTTATTTCAAGATTCGAATCTATTCGATTACAATCTGTGAGATCACCACCTGGCCTTAATGCACTACCAAAAGGGGGAGAGTTGAAACAGCCAGATTTATCGGAGCAGCAACTACTTGTGAGTTTTGATACTATTACCGATGGAGGCAATGTTGTGAGTGTGGGTGGGAGCCAGAACCCAGTTTGTTTTCAAGAGAGCAAAAACACTAAAAAGCCTTCACAGAGAAAACGTGGAAAGACTGAGAAATCAATTAGTCTAGAAGTTCTCCAACAATATTTTGCTGGGAGTCTTAAAGATGCTGCAAAGAGCCTTGGTGGTATGCATATACACTTAAAGCTTTTGTGTTCATTTTATTATTGTGTGCTTTAGGCGATGCTGTACTCTTTATATTAGAAAGCTAGATCTTTTATTTTCTTTTTGATTTTGCTATCCAGTTGTGATTACAATAGGTTGTTCTGAGAAAGATTCTTGCTTTACAGTTTGTCCTACAACAATGAAGCGAATCTGCAGGCAGCATGGGATCTCTAGGTGGCCATCTCGCAAGATCAATAAGGTTAATCGCTCCCTCTCTAAGCTAAAGCGTGTAATTGAATCTGTTCAAGGTGCCAATGGAACATTTGGATTAACTTCTCTCACTACTAGTCCACTCCCGGTTGCTGTTGGTTCCATTTCTTGGCCTTCTGATTTGAACGGCTCCAACCAACAACACTCTCCAAACTCAAAACCCTCCGAACCTTTGGGTGAAAAGAGTGAATCTCACAACTGTAGAACACCAGGAAGTGATGTACAGGCCGGGGTGGATGATCAGTTGTTGGGTGAAAAGATATTCAATCACAAGGAACTTATTCATGAGCAAAATGCACTTTCACCCGAAATAGGCTTGAAGATTTCCGCAACAGGGAGTGGGTCAAGGGACGAAAGTGCTGGGACCCCCACTTCTCATGGTTCGTGCCAAGGTAGCCCTGCAAACGAAACTTCACCTTCAAAGGATCCACATGTTTCTGCTACCCATGAGCCCTGCTTTAAAGTAGGGGGCTCCCCTGTATTGGCATTTCAAACCACAGGGGAAATGAGTTTGACTGCTGCATTCTCAATACCCGATGCTCTTGTAACAACAGAACCGCAAGAGCCGTTTGGAGGAATGTTAGTTGAGGATGCTGGGAGCTCCAAGGATTTGAGAAACCTATGTCCAGCTGCAGCTGATGCTATTGTGGAAGAGCAGTTTCCAGAATCAAGTTGGCAAAACCTGTCACGTGCTATTTTGTCACCTAAGCGACCCCTGGCTACTTTGACTCAAACAGTACCATGTGTACCTGCTCGGCAGGAAATGAAGAGCATGACCATAAAGGCAATTTATAGAGAAGATATAATAAGATTTCGAATATCTTTACGTTCTGGTATTGTGGAATTAAAAGAGGAAGTGGCCAAGAGGCTGAAGTTGGAGGTGGGTACTTTTGATATAAAGTATCTAGATGATGATCAAGAGTTGGTTCTGATAGCCTGTGATGCCGACTTGCACGAGTGTCTGGATGTATCAAGATCATCAGGCAGCAACATAATCAGATTGTCAATTCATGACTTAACGACCAACCTTGGAAGTTCTTGTGAGAGCACTGCGGAGTTATGACTAGATTGTAAATATCGTAAGTTTAGAGCATAATTAATTCTTATAGTGCTAGGATGCTAGGAGAGTGAACGTGTAGATTTTGTTCTCTTGAGGCTGCTTCAGTAGTTAGAAATTCTCCTTTGTTGTATTAAATTGAAGTCATGAACCTCCAAGTTTCATCCATGAAGAACATCTTGAAGGTCATCGTCGTTCTTCAATTAAGGAAAGGATTAACCTTTTGATGATGTTCAGTCTGAGTTATCTTATAGTACTTCATTCAAAACACGAAAACAAGCAATTTCAGCAATAGGGAAAGAGGTTTCCTTAATGTCCCATTATACAGGGACATCCCCTGTTGATTTCCTGAATTACAGATCTCACAAACTGAAACAGAAACCCAAATAACAATAACAAAACTTTATTGAAAAGTGAAATGAAACGACTTGGTGAACCCATGATTGCTACAAATTATCATCACCTACTCGTTTCATTGCCCTGCTTTTGTAAAGAAACTATAGCGGTTGGATTATTTTGCTTGACTGCCAAAATATAACAGGATCAGACTCCACCATGGATCTCAGAAGCACGACCATTCTTCGTTGTGTTACCAATCTTCCTCGGCTCTCCACTCACAACTACATCCGACAAATCCAATTCTCCACCCTTTGCTTTTCTTTCTGCTATCAGTCGCTTTGTGGATTTGTAATACCAAGCATACAGTATCAGTTGAGAAATCGAAAATAATGTGCCAAGCCCATTGGGGATCTGGTGACCAAGAGAAAAAACAAACCATTATGGAGCGTAAAGAATAATGAATAAGTGCCAATTAAGAAACCCATATCGACACTTTCCAAAAGAATCAAAACTTTGCTAATTATTTTAGTCAGAAAATTTAGGAAATTACAGCGATGAATTGGTCAAAAGGAAGGAAGGCATAAGTAGTCCAGGCAACGCCATTAGCTAAGGAAGCCAAAGAGAGAAAAAATGGCATATATTCCACACTTTTTGTCGTAATCACAAGTTTCTGCAAAAGAAATTAAACAAAAATAAATAAATAAATAAAATAATAATAAGTGCATGAACCATGCATAATAAGTTATCAATCGACAGAGTTAAAATTAATAAAACTAACCATGACCGATAACGGCGAAGCATACATCATGATGTTAAACAGAATGCATATGATACCAACGACCATGGAACGTTGCTTGGTTGTGTGGAGAAGGGTAAGAACCAGAAGGGCAACAATGGCGATGAAGATGAGCTCAACGAGGAGCCCCATTAAAACTTTGAGTCTCTTCTTCTTGTCGGAGTAAATTAAGAAGAGGGTTATGTACACAAGCTCTATAGCTGTTCCAGAGCCATTTATGGTGATGACCAGGATGCTATGAGGGTGCACCATGGGCAGACCGTACAGCACCCAAACCATGCAGTTGATTAGGGTAGCCAGATATGGAGCTGCTGAGTATTGCTCCACTGAACCCTTCTTCACTATTTGAACAAAAGTTGGCCTGCAAAAGTCAAATTACAACCATAAATTGGTTCTCAACTGTTCGTGTTGGGTTTTGGATCATCAAAAATTTAACTTAATAGAACTAGATGCCAAGGTAAAAGCTGTTTTTTTTTTTTCTAAGTTCATCTAAGAAATGATTAATCATCATATTTTTCCTGAAAAAACATTATCCACTCGTTACAGGAAAATAATTAATTAATCTATGCTTTCACGGCACTCTACTCCATGAATATTTATTGTTCTTGGAAAGCCAATAATGCTCTTCTTCTTATCCAAAATATGGGTTGAAAATATGGGTAATATTATCTTTCCACATGAATGGTACTGTTGTTTCATTTTGCATTTAGTGACAAAATGACTGTAGTGCCTCAACTAAACTAAATTAAAAATTATAAACTGAAACTTACACAGGTGATAAGAACAGAAACAGTGAGATGATGTTCCCTGCAAATTAACAAGATACAAGGAGCAATTCAGATGATGAAATTTGCAAAATCAAATAATACTGAAACATTAAGCGGCAAGAAATGAATATATAGAAGCAATATTAGAACGCTGCATGCATCTTTTGTAGCTAACTAAATGACGTAGAATCAAGAACATGAGCCACCCAGAAATTGTTAAGAAGCTGAACCTATTATTTGTTTTGAAAGGAGCGAGATATATGAAGGTAATTAAACCCACCTAGGATACCAACCACATTTCGAGCAGTATTCACCGCTGCAGAAACCATAATTGAGAGCTAAAGAAGAAGAAGAAGAAGAAGAAGAAGAAGAAGAAGAAGAAGAAGAAGAAGAAGACTGCTGGTAAAGCCAGAGGGAATTGACGACTGCTGGTAAAGCAAGAGGGAATTGTGCTTTTTATGAAGTTGAAGAGAGCGTTACATACATATTTATAGAAAAGGAAATATACTAAGTAGAGGTTGGGTGCGGGTCTGTCCTCTATGAGCTTTAATTAAGTTTGGCAAATATATCCAATCTGGTTGGTCACCTGCATGACATGTAGAGAGTACTCAGAGTAGTGAAAAAATATGCCAACACTTGGAATGAGTGCCTTTATTATGTGAGAGAAAAGGGCCTTTTTTTGGGGCACTGCCTTCAAGATTCTCAAAGCCCCACAACTTAAACTTACAGGTTTCATCCAGTCTCTTGGTCATTTTTGAACTATATTGCCGTTTGTTTGAGGTGGGCGGCTGCCTTCTGGCAATTGCCAACCAATATCCGTAACGTTTTTATTTTGATGTCAGAACTGTTACTATTTGAAAAAGAAAACCCACTTTATATTTATCAGAAACTAAATGTGCCTGCAGCGTTTGAACTCAGTTTATATGGAAACAGAAACCAAAATGATTTTGCTTTGTTAGAGTACGATATGCATGGTTTCTGTATTTTGGGGTTATTAAAATTACGGCAAGCTCATAAATTAGGTTAAAAATTGGCGTAATACAAACGTATGCACCATTGTTGTAGTCAGCTACAGATCAAACACCATCAGATTTTCATATACAAAAGATATAAGCCTTTTGATTTGATTAACCGTGAATATCATGATCTTGCACAGATGGGTCATGGCTAGAATGTGACTTTAACATGCAATTAATGTTGCTTAAAAATCTTACTTTCTTATTATTAATTCTTCTTAATTAGGGTTTTGCTTAATTCAGTTAACCAGCATCAGATTTTATACCAGTTTGTTAAGAAATAAATGCTTTCAACTTTACATATATAATATCCTCAAACTATATATTAACCATAAATTCAGATCCTACCAAACATTAAAAAAAATCTCAAAACAGAAACAAAAACATGGCAATTACAAATTAAATACATGTATGCATCAAGATTTTAGATAAAGATATGGAGAGATTAGAGTGGTGGGTGACTTTTAGGAACCCTAATCGTCCAAAATATCAGAAAAAAAAAAAAAAAAAAAAAAGAAGGAACAGCCACAGGTCAAAAGATCAGTATCTGGTTCTTTATGATTCAATGCTCTACTTTAGAAATGTCCTTAGCCAGTCTATCTTGTAGAATGAAAAGGTAGTAGGGTTATGTGTAAGAAGTAGATAATTTTGCATAATTTTGATGAATAGTTAGGAGAGTGTGGCAGAATATTTTTCACCACCTTGATAGCCGTAAGCATAATAATGAACGTAAAAGAGGATGATCTCTTCAATGAACAGAACTGATAAAAGTTGGATTGTCAAGATATATATGTTGGGTCCAAATAATAACCTTTTTTTTTTTAAATGGGAATTATTAATCGAACATGCATGTAGATTGAAGTTATGGTTATTTTATTGTAAATATTATAAAATAAATAAAGAAAAAAGAATAAAGAGAAGATACGATATGTATAAATGAAGAAAAATTTATCATCCTCACTCAAGCTTCTAGATCTCTCTTAATGAAATGCAGAATATTTAAATACGTCCATAGATAGGGTAGGAGCAAGATATTGATACTAATATTCTTGATCCTATTTATGTAGTGTACCACTTCATCATGATAACGATCAATACTTGTTTTATTAATTTCCATTATTTAGTGTCTTGTACATGTCTCAATTCTCGCCATTTTTGTAGCTTTAAATGTCTTATAAGTAACAGGTACTTGTGTGAATATTATGAAGAAATGTGGCTAAATTTCTATGCCAAGGTCAAAAGTTATACTCATATTTATGAAGTTTGGTCAAGTGGAAAGCAAATCCATGATCCATCCACTTTGATCTTATTCTTCTACATTATATGAAGAACACATGCTACACATGTCCTTATACGGTGTATTTTATAGGAATAATTGAATTGGATATGGTGCTCAGCCTTGAAATCCACAAATGATCATTTATAAGAAGAACCCGTATCTCAAAAAGGTTCTAAAAATCAAAGTCCCCATCATTTTGGATCCTTGATCAATTCTTCCATAAGTGCCAACCAAAACAGTTTGACAGAGAGTTGGTTAATGGCTATGCAGGCCAATGGTGTTGTTACACTGATTACACCAAAGATATCAACTAGTGTGGACGGTTTGAGTCTCTATCAATGAATAAGCCATAAGGGTAAAATGAAACGGTGTATATCTTGATTGGCGCTTCTGATTATTATGAACAAAATATATATATATATATATATATATTCCCCCATCACCTCTATAAGCTATGAATGGTTAGTCGTCTGATTAGCTAACTTCTGATAGGAACTCAGTGAAATTGATGAAGAAGTGACTGGTGAGGAAGAAATGAAGATGAATCCAAACATTAAAGTGGAAGTATGAAGAGAACTTACAGGTGACAAGCTTTCTAAATTAGGTAATGGTACCTCCCCACAGTGTGTGATGCCAAAGCCAATAACACTTTGTTGTGTTTCAATTATTTTTCATTCCTTTGTCATTGTTTTCGTTTTGTCTTTTCTGCTTTTCATCTAAATGGGAATAATAATTTGTGGGTACAAAACCAAAGCTTTTACTGTTTAATCCTGAGGTGGGATAATGAATATCACAAAATATAATTCCTTGAGAACCTTGTTCTTTGAAACCTGTTTTATTCTTCTTTTCAGAGCATTTCGATAGGATTATAGGGATAGAAAGAACATATAATATTCTAGTAGGTTTACAATCAGCCGATATTAATTGAGAAATTTTACCGATGCATTTAATTGATTGATTGATTCTGCTCAGGAATTTATGCAAGTTTTTCTTGTCAACTGTAAATAGTTAAACTTCGCATGGGTTCGGTGGAGATGGAAGCATATTAATGATCGGGAGTGGACACAGAGATAACAAACAAAACATTGGCCAAATCTGTCTGGCTAAGAAAGAGATGCAAGATCACTGAAACATGAGCTGTGGAGTACTTTTAACTTAAATTCATCTTGTACTTGAATTACATTAAAATGGTGATGAAGCAAGAGATTGTGATAAAGACATGCCAAGTTTTCTATGTGGGGGAAATTGTAGTACATAATTGTCTACACAAAGTTCCACCAAAAATGATACTTTAACCAGTCAGTGTTTCTTCTAATCCTGAAAGCCACAGATTTGCAGGTAAAATTATGTAACCAACTGATAGTTTCTGGTTATAATATGTTGAAGTTGCATAATATGCTCTGTTTCAGATGATTTTGTGTTTACTTTGGGCGGTTCTATTTGAACATCTCATTTCTGGTCTGATAATGCAAATCATATATCACATTCCTTTTTGTAGCCTAAACGGTAAAGACTAAGGCGTATGCTAATACACATTTGAGCAGAGGAAACAGTGAAATCAAAACATTCTTCTCAAATTTATTCACTCAGATGAATGTTCTTCTCAGCCAATAATTTCAAAGGCACAACACAGACATTCCATAAAACAATTAAAAACAAATGCAGATATCAAAGCTCGGAAATCAGGAAACCTCACCAAATTACAACTTTGACAATTGACACTATACATGATCTTCTATATTACAAAGCGTGTGCGCCTGAAAGTGAATTGATAGGGATAATTTGTGTATGTTCAAATCCCAAAACCCAAGCTTGGCCATTTCTTTGCCACCACTTTCTTTGTCCTCCTTGAATTCGGATCAATGAGATTTTCGAGTGATTTTGCTTTTCTATTACGGGCTCTGCCGGCTTCTTTTAGGAGCTCAGCTAGCCTGTTCTTTTCGTCCTCAAAATCAGGATTAGCAATTCCCAGCTTTTCTTCTCTCAATTTAAGAACATACTCCAAGATCTCAATGGCATCTTCTACTCTGCAGTTATTTCATCAAATAAGGTTCAACATCAGATAAGTTATTCCAATTCTGACTTTGAGTAGTATTTGTAACAAACAGATTAACAAGTCAAACACATAGAATAATACTCTGTATTCCAAACTATAATCCCTCCACTTCTACAAGAAGCAATGGATATGCGAAAAAGAATCACATTCCATAAGACACTCAAAATACAACATAAAATTTAAAAACCACTCCAAATCAAGCACACTTTGATATTTATGAATTATGACATTCCTTGGAGAAACTTTTTTTTCAGGTAATATATAATAAAGGTGAAAGGACAAATCATGTATCAGCCACACTGATAACATGAGGATACATCTACAACATAAGTAAAATAATAAGTCGAGTCCAAGGCAACTCGGAGAACCATATCACTATATTATTCAAACGGTTTTTATAGCTGAGGCAACTCATGAAGAAATAAAGTTTTTTGCTGGGTTCAATCCTTCTACAACTCCACCATGAAAATGTAATGACCTCGCAGCAGATTGTGTCCTGTTGCTGAATATGTAGGGAACTAAGAGATTCAGGTTTGCGACTTTTGGTGACACTATACGATACATATACAGTCCTCGCCAGGAAACAATTAAGTTGAATTATTTACAAATGATACAAGCTGGGACAAGTCCAATCAATATATTTGATATTGGTAGTCCAGACAAATCAACCAAAAGCAGAATAGTTTTCAATGATATATTACCTCCCCATAGCATCATACGTTGCAGCGAGATTGCTATATAATCCAAGAGTATCTTGGTGACATGGTCCACACTCCTGTTCTAGTATCACCCTTGCTTCCTCAAACAATTCGGCAGCCTCATCTATCTTGAACAACTGTACACAAGCCAATCCCATCTGGTTCAATACAACCCCAAAGAAGGGTGACTTCTTCTCCGCACTTGATCTAAGTTTTGCTACAGCACTCTCAAAAGAGTTCCTAGCTTCTTCATACCTCCCAACCATGTAAAACATCACTCCCATCCGAGCTTCGATTCCAG
Organism: Toxicodendron radicans; assembly: GCA_009867345.2. Lineage (NCBI taxonomy): Eukaryota > Viridiplantae > Streptophyta > Magnoliopsida > Sapindales > Anacardiaceae > Toxicodendron > Toxicodendron radicans. The sequence goes on along the minus strand of WYDK02000041.1, from coordinate 364,812 downwards.
CTATAGTGCTTTGCTGCCCTGGTTTATCCTCCAATAATTTCATTGCCTTCTGCAAGAGTTTCAGTGCCTCCTCAGGCTCATCCACAGACTCATAAATGGCCGAAATTTCCGTCAACCCACCAGCAATCTCTTCAGTTGTAGTTCCAGGCACAGGTTTTGCATATATCCTCAGTGCGTTTTCACAATAGGATTTTGACTCACGGAGCTTTCCAGTCTTGTGGTACAGGTCAGCCAGGCGTACAAAGACGGAGGCTACTGAAGGATGATTGTCACCCTTTGACGATTTGAAAACAGTGAGCGCCTTCTGGTATGAGAAGACAGCCTCATCAAAGCGGCATAGAGACAAGTAAATGTTGCCAATGCTAACATCAATAGCAGCAACCTCATTATCTTGTCCATTTGCAATCATTGCCATACTGGCCAAGACAAGGTGCTCAAGAGCTGCTTCATAATCTCCCTTTGCCTCACATATGAGAGCCATCAGTCGGCGGTCAGCCGCCTCTTCAAGAGATGCTGGCTCGCTGTGAGCACGGTGAATTTCAAGAGTTCTCTTGCACAATTCTTCAGCTTTATCAAACTGCATTGCTTGAACATGAGCCTCAGCCAAGTATCTGCCATTTCCAAAAACAAGATAAAAGAGGTCACCAACTTAAATTAAAAAAAAAAGTAGTGTCAATTATCCAGCCATCACTAAACATGCAGCTATATAAACACAAAACTTAGGAAACACAAATATATAGCAAACACGTTTATAAGAGCAGCTTTATTTCATATTTTCTTATACAAACTAATGTATATAGATTGGCGATAACATTCAGAAAGAAATTCAATTAATATGAAATTAAAACTTCATAAATGGTTGTAACTTTCCTCATCTCTCAATGTTTCCCAGATCCAAACACATAATAAATGTTCCACCTAACTGGTTGTGAACGTTTATTTCCTCAAAGATAGTAAAACAAGTCCAATGCAAAACCCGTCACTTTCATTTTCTGAAAACGGAAATCCGATATTTCAGATTGTTGACAGTTTCGAACAAGTTAAACATATAATCCTCGCTTTCCTAAAATCAATTAGCCAAATTTCACTATAAATCCTAATTTTCCTAAATATAATACGTCTCAAAATCTTATTAGAGGGTTTCTCAAGTTCAGTTCAATAAAAATTCAACAAATAGAAGATTAAAATAAATAAATAAATACCTGCAAGTTTCTCCAACTCTGGGATCCGTGTCTCCCAGAGCCTCGATCTGAATCTTTAAGCCGTCCTCGTAACAACCAATGGACCGATCCACTTGACCCAACATCGAATACGTGTCACCCAATTGCATGTACCCCGAAAATTTTGCCAGCGCGTGATCCGCGCCACGCGCCGTGTCCGGCACCGAAATCGCCTGCTCCAAAACCGGTACAGCTTCATCAAACCTGCCGAGACTACAGTAAATCGCGGCCAGTACGTGCAGGCTCATGGCGTAGTCCAGGCTCGGCTCGGCTTCAGCCGCGGCGCATCGCTCGAAAGACTTCGAAGCTCGGATGGCATAGTCCAAGGCCTTGGTGGGACCCTCGCCGGAGGCAATTGTGTCACGTGCGAGTTTCAGAAGGAAAGGACCGAGATCCGGGTTGTCGAGCGAGGCGTCGGTGACGTCGGGAGGAGGCTTCTTGTTCCCGGATCGGGTTTGGGTGGGGCTAGGACTGGGCAACTTCGATCGTGAAGAAGGAGAGGGTGACGGAGGCTTGGGGCGGGGAAGTGGAGTAGTGGGTGTTGACTGTTCGGGTCGGATCTCGGGGACGGTGATCCGGGGAGGGGGAACGTCCGGCGGAGTCTTGACGGAGACTAAACCGGGCATGGTTGGGAATTAAGATAAAGAAAGAATATAAAATTTTGAGAGATATGAAATGAGAACAAAGTAGGTGAACGAACCTGAATTTAAATTATTGAAGAAGAAGGAAGAGAGAGTTAAGAGAGAGTGTTCGAGAGAAGCAAGTGATTGAAGATTAGAACTTGTTACCATTCTCAACTGACACCGAGGTTCGGATATCAAAACATCAAATTCAGAAGAGAGATAGGGGTATGTTGGTAATTTTAGTTCGTATTCTGAGTTTCCGTTACGTTAACTGTCAGTCTGTGGTAAACGGTAAAAAAGTAAGTCAGTAACTGTGCTAACCGCTTATAGTAACGCTGTCGTTTTAATTGGAATTTACCGCGTTTTAATCGAATCCCGCTCCGCCTCGTGCCAATTTATGATTTCAAGTCTATATTTAGTATCTTGATCTTAACTAATGGAGTCATTTATCGAAACATTTGCAGATTCTGTAATAACATGAATTAACCATGCCAGTGTTATCTTAATTAAGAGATAATTAGAAGAAGATATCTTATTAATAGCAGACGTAATACAGTATAGATTATCAATATCATCCTGGAGATGATGGTAATACGTACAACTTAAACATTCATTAATTTTTCCTGATGAAGTTTACATTGAACAAACCGAAAATATATTTTGGAGATGAAGACTGAGACTAAAGCTTCCTTTCTCACGCAGGAAGAACAACATTTATTATCTGTTCTAAATCATCAAGACCCCATTAAAGCTCTTCAGGGACCACCTTTGCCGGGTGGTTGATGGTTTTTATTTGCCCCTGGCTTTTCGTAATCCTCTACTACGGCGTTCAGCTCTATCATCTTTCTCACCTTCAAATCAAAGAACATCTGATAAGGAAAGAAAGCAATAACCATTGTGTAGTTTCACATGCATGAATGCATTTAAAATACCTGCTCAGTTGTTGGGTTTGCAGGATTCGCGTTATCAACGTGGCCTATGACTCTTCCTGTATAAAAATAGAAGCCATGTTACTTGTTATTACTTGGGAAAATGTGCACAATACAAGACCTTTTTCTTTTTATCTTCTTATTACCTGCAGCAAACGATGAAGAGATAAAAATGAGTGATATTAGAAGCAAGACCATGAAAGTTTTAACACAAGGCCGGCTCATTTTGTCAAGTATTTGTGTGCTAAAAATGGGATCTTGTGGGGAGAACTTGAGATGTGGAAATAAGAGTGTTTGGCAATTCATATATAGTGAATTTAGGAGAGGGGAAAGAACAAGAAAGAGAAAGCTACTGTTCATATTGCGTACTAATCGATACCTTAGCAGAATAACGAAGAGAATGCTACATCCATTAACAAAGTCAACTGCACTAACTTCTGCATGTCATCTTCATTACATTTCTCTCCAACAAGGAATTGATATATCAATACGCATGGCTCAAGCTAAGTTAGCTCTCATAAATTCATCAGCTTATACTAGATCCGAATTATATGATCATTTTGCCTTTATTAGAGTTTGCAGTTTAGAGTCTCGACCATTCTTTTTATGACAATCTTCGAAACATAATATTATATTCACGTTTAATATTCTATGAAGTGATGAACATACAGTAAGAGCACTAACTTCCATGCATGCATTTAAGCATAAAGAGGCCCATATATTAATTAAAACAATTTTTGTGTAGGTGGGCAATGGAAAAGTCGAGATTACAGCAACATATCCTATGTATTTTAGAATGGACTCAGTGGAAGAAATGATGAAGGTGTTGTCAACTTATAAGTTCAAATGGGGCTAGCTTTTACTCTAAGTCGTTGAATTTCATAACAAAATCTGCAAATTCCACAGTTTCAAGCTGTCATCACCAAACTAATTAAACAGATGTTAATTAACATGAACATATATATCTATATGAATATGCTCGTAACCAGCTGGCTAGCCAATTATTTATATATTTGATCAACTCTAAAAAAAAAAGTTGAAGCAACCGATTTGTCAATCTCTACAACAGTACTAGATAAGGTGATGATGCATTTGCTGATACTGTATCATGATAAATCCTCTCCGTTTGAGTCTCATTTTCTCCCCAACTTTCTAATTATCTCAATTTGTATGGTCGTAAACAATGCTCATCTCTTATTGAGAGAGCCCCCCATCACATAGAAAATGAACCACCCCCATTTTTTCCCCCCTTCAATTTCGCAACTGAAATCATGATTTATTGGATGGTGGGAGTCATATCAAAACAAGTCACAGCACCTTATTAAAGTTGACCACTCAACCTTCCCAACTTTTTCTTCATAAACATTAACAAATACCTATGCTTTGACAAGCTTCAATGACAGCTAAACACACATTATCATCATTCTATTTCTGTATCCATTAACCATTGTTTTTTTGGGGAAAACAAACAGTCTTATGCCAATTCCAATCTATCAAGAACAGTTCAACAAAATTCATCAACTTCAATTCATATTTCTGCTTTTGCTTTTGCACATCAAAATATAAAATTATTAAATTAGGATTTATTAAAATCTTATAAAACGTGTATGTTTGGTTAAAGTCAAAAAGAGGAGTTTTTTAACTCAAAATTAATTCAAGAAATGGTGTTACTTTATTTTAAAGCCATCTGTGTGGTGATGGGTTTTCTTCTGGTGATGTTATTAAGAGATGTGGGGTGTGTATGATGGTTTGACAATGACAATTGACACTCTACGAACTTATATTATATATTGATAAGATAACCAGACTGACTAAATATTTCTTTATGTAGAAGATGAATATAACTGTTTTCTGTATAGTTTTAGAAAAGCTGATCAACGAGATTTCGTATCTGCATTTATTACAGAAAGTAAAGAGGAAAAGGTACCACAACTGAATATAATTAAATACAGACTGGGAGATGATGACCAAAATTTCAAAGCGACATTATTTCAATTGGTATGAAAATGGGAGCCACTACACAACGCACAAATCTCTTAACAAAGCCAAACTGTAGTGCGCTGGCCCATGGGTTATGGCTTTCAGTGATCACTTGAGTGGTTCGTATTACACACA
>WYDK02000041.1:337601-357643 GCA_009867345.2 Toxicodendron radicans | reverse complement strand
CAATTCCGTTGGTAGAATAACTCTTCAAATAATTATCTTCTTTTTTTTCTTCTAATTTGCTTCCTTTCTGCGTAAACATCTTATATAAACTATACATTTTTTTATCTATTCATCTCATGTAAAAACATTGAGGCATTCTTTGGATATACTGATCATCAGTATCTAAAAAGAAAGTTTTCTCCTATCAGGTTTTACATGTTAAGTGCAGAAAAATCATTTGATTGCATTGCACGTAAATCTTATAATAGAACCATTATTTCTTTTCAAGATCAATTGGAGCCGTTTTCGGCATCAATTAAAGCTAATAATGAATGCCATGGGTTGACAGTATCAAGGAAGGGTTATTACCAATTACGGTCGCCAGGGCCAGTGCCATTCCCATGAAAGGCAAAGAGAGCTCTAACTTTCAAACCACATTTGCTAGCCAACTCAACTAAGTCAAGATAACCTTCCCAGTCATAAATCCCCGGACGATCCTTCTCCACAACTCCCCAATAAACCTCCATCACCACGCCCTCTACGCCGGCCACCGCCAGCGCCTTAAAAGACTGCGTAATGGCCTTTTTTCGTTTCAATGGTCCTCCAGCCCACGTCGTATCTTCCGGTAACTTCACGTACACCGGAGAACCCTTCCTACGACTCCGCAAAAAGGCTCTGTGATGGTATTCGTATTCTTCGCTATTGCTATCGCCACTGTCGTTGTTGTTGTTGCTGTTGTGGTCGGCCGGAGAGACCGAGTTGTTGGATGAGTTCAGACGGGATACGATGCGGACTCGGCTCGGGAGTTTGTGAGAATGAACTAAAGAGAGGCGAGTCAGTCGACTTGACTCGGTGCGAGTACAACAGAAAGAAGCGGAGAACGTAGCGATCGCCATTTCTTTAAAGATTTTCTTTGAGCTTAGGGTTAGGTTTTCAAATTCAATGTTTCTGCAAAGAGAGAGAGAGAGAGAGATTGCGTGCGTGTTTATGTGTTAGTTCGTTAACGGAACCGAATGAATTATTTCGCAGTGAGAGGAAGGAGTATGTACTCCACAGGGACGAGTAACTACAATCACAATTTTGTTGTGAAGGAAAAAGGATTACAGTAAGGTATGGCGAAAGCTTCCCAACATTTTCATGGTTGCCTACGTGGACACTTTCTATTGGACAAGTTCTGAATTCTGTTACTTTCATGTAATATAACTACGTTGTGCTAGCTTACGCATTAAGCATTATATTCATAAAACATAGTACTATAGAAAGATGTGAGGAAAGGAAAGTAACGTCTATTTCATTGCCAAAGCCAAAGTAGCTTTCAAAGTAATTTATTAAAATTTAGAGTCCTATGAAAATAAAAAACCGTCCCTCTCAATCTCAATGACAGTTTCGGATCTTTGTCTCAATCCTCAAATTGCCGACTCTTAAATGATTTGCCCATATGAAAAATATTGGAAGTAATAGGAAGTTAATTTAACATTTACGTAGCTGGGTGCCGCTCAAGCAAAACAGCCCACGTTAACCTCAAAACAAGCTTAGAGAAGTAAAGAATTAATGTAAAAGACTGCTCCAAGTGTGGTAAGACAGTAGTCGACTACACCAGTAGATGAACTAAAAACTGTACTTGCAAAGATATGAGACCAAAAGAAAACTTAAAAAGAATGGCAGGAAGGAAGGAGGAGACGAAATGAACATCTATGTTAAATATAATAATGATGAAATATGATAAATGCATGATTTGAATACCCTAACATTATGTGGCTCTCACCAATCACACATCAAGAGTAAGTATACAGAATGAGTACATATGGTAAGAGAAGAACTGTGACAATTGTTGACATGTAACAATGCAATACTTTTTAAGACTCCGAATTTTGGAGAAAAGAAACAAAGAAAAAGAAAAGGGGGGAAATGTGGTTTTTACCACTGCTGCTAAAAGTGCCCCAATTCCTAAACCAAAACTTCAGCACCATTCATTTCATAAATTGTTGCTATTGGCGACCCATTGTAGACAACACCGGCAGGATGTGTTCGGGATCTATCCTATCTCAATCCTCCCAACTCTAGTTGTTCCATTTCTTCCCATATGTAAAAGTGTTTCATCCACGTTAGCAGATAGATATTAAGTCGTCACTGCCAACTGCTTCCATGGAAAAGTAAAACAATAAAATGAAAAAATTGAAAGGGAAAGACTCCATCCTGCCAATGTGAAATACTGACAGCCAAACAACCGAAACACTCGTGCCCAAAAATGGTGATGACCTGACTCAGGGTATGCAAATCCAAGACCCAACTCGACACACCCAAATGCATGCAAGTACTAGAATATATGCGGTAGCACTTTGCCTCAAAAAGAAATTGCTTTACTGATGGCCAACTTGGCCCATTCAGCAGATTCCTTAATCATATGATCTTCTGCTGATAAACATTCATTTAGAAATTCTTTGCTTGACACAGATTGCTGAATCAAGGGACCGGCATTACTACCCAGGGTATCCGCTAGATCTCCAAGAACCCCGATTGCTGTCTTAGTCACCACCTCATCCCTAAAGAAAACAAAGAAACAGTGAGGCCCTATCAATATAAATATAAAATTCGAAAAATAAATGAAAAGAGTCTGGATCCCAGTAATGCTTACATGTCCTTCTCCATGTACAAACTATCTAAGAACTGAAGAATATGAGGTGCATAGGGCATCAATAGTTGGGTCTTTGGAGAACCCTTGAAACCTTGAAAGATACCTGAGTATGCCTCCAAGATTCCATTTCTCAAAGAATTGGTATACTCCATCATATCTTCATCAACACCTGATGTATGGACTGATAGCTCAGCTGCACTCTGAAGCATGGGCATAGCATACATCAAGTACTTCTCAAAACTTTCACCAATTGCCAAAGCAATGTCGCCAAAGCATGAAAAAATTGGAGGCTTCACAGATCTGTGCAACTGATTGCTTGACAAATCCTTGAGGAGTTGGGTCATAATCCCATCACAATAAGGCAATATCTTTTCCTCCAGAGCCCTGCATATATCCCCCACCACACCTACTGTGATGGCACAAACCTGGTAATCCTCGAAATTTTGGAGACCCATTTCCAAAAACTTGTAAAACTCTGGCATGTATTTTGAAAAATCTGGACCTGTTACATAGGCAAGAGCACCAATGACAAGCATAGCCTCCTCATGAGCCGTGGCACTTCGAACAGCAAATACTCTTAAGAAGAGGCCCATCATCTGGTCTGCGTACTGCAGGAAGACATACTTTGTTTGCTCAGATGATCCTAGCTTCTGTATGATGACCTGCAAGCAACCACAAAGAAGGCCTTGTATTTCATTTTGCTTCTCCCTCTCATCAGAAGAGAGTTTTTGTCCCTCAAGAGTTTGGTGGAGCTCCATCATAATAAGTGGAACTAGTTGCATCACCATTGGAGCTGTTTCATCAGTAGAACACCTTACAACTTCGTTCAGAGTTTCATAAGCTGCTGTTCGGAGGCGTGATTCTCCAGCATCTTCCCGATGAGTCGCAGTAAGAAGAGCCTGAACAATTTCCTGGAAAAAGGGAGTTAGAGGAGAAGATGATGATCCTGCATCCTCATAACCTTGGGCCAAGAAATAAAGAGCACCACAGGCTTTCTCGGCAACATTTGGAACATCTTTCATGCTCTGAAGCAGAACATTAATGATCTGTTGGCAATTAGCTTGCGTAATTATAGGTGTCTCCAAACTTGACCCATGCAGAAATTCAAACATTCTTCCAAGAGTCCATGCAGTAGTGTCCTTCACGTGGTTATTTGGATCTTTCATAAGGGCAGTAAGCATGAAGTTCAGAGCGATGTTAACAAGAGGTACAAGCTTCTCAGGAGATGGGCCTTCCAGAATGGAACCAAATGCATAGGTTGCAGCCTCTCTCTGCCTCCAATCTGGTTTTGTTATGTTTTCTTCAACAAATGGCATAACAAGTGGGACAACATCATCTCCAACTGTCCGAGCAACCAAACCCAAGCATGTGCCTCCAGCCATTGCAATATTCCATGCCCCTTCATCCTGATCCTGATCCTCTTCCTGCTTAAGTAGCATCTCCAATAACATGGGAACCAGAACAGGGAGAGCTTGCTTAATAAAGTAAAAGCAAGGAATATCAGAATCCCCACTGAAATCACCTCCATATTCTTCTAATATATCTATTTCCTCATCACATATTGAACTCCAGAACTCAATTGCTTGTAGAGCTACTGGTTCCTCATCTTCCCTCACAGCCTTTGCCGTGATGTTGAAAATATCCTGAATGTACGGAGCCAGTTTCTCGTAGTAGGTTGACGAAATGGCAACCAAACACTCATAAGCTGCCTGTCTAATCTTCACTTCTGGAGAAAGAGTAGCCTCACAGGCAACTCTCATGATGTAGTCACGCTCCATGTCATTTGAGAAATTTGCCTGAGCAAAACCAAGAGCATTATATAATGCTCGTGTAGCAGCAAGCCTTACATCATTGTTACTCTCAGAATTGCTCATACCCTGAACTACAGCTGTAAGTATCTTATTTACATGATCCTGATCTACTGCATCTGAGGAAACTTCTTCACAGATATACCCAAGAGTTTCAAGGGTGGCCTGCTTGGTGTGAGCTGGAATCTGATGAATATTTGACAGAAGAGCTCCAACTAGCTCAGGCCACTGCTTATGGGGCAACTCAATGCCTGCTACCTTCGCAATGACTTGAGACACTGTTGACCTTGCATCATGTGCAGGAGAAGAGAGAGTCTTTAGTAAGAATGATTTAATCTGGGCCTTCGCAGAGGGGTCCAACGACAACCATCTTTGTACGAGCTCAAACTTCCGATGTTGTTCTTTGGCATCCAATGCATTCTTGAGGATCAAACCCGCTAATTTACGACTCTCAACAGGCTTCTCGTCGTTAGCCAATTCCCCAGCAAGGGCAAGTAAAAAGCCAGGAAGATTTTGCTCCTGAAATTGTTTTAGGTTTTCTTCTGCTTGCTTTCGGACAGTGCCTTCCACTGCTTGTGCATTTAAAAGGATTTGGGTGACTTCCGCGGCCATTAAAATCTGAAGTTAACGCATTAGATCAATTAGAATGACAAATTAATACATGTAAATTATCATATGTACTCCAAGCATTAGGTTCACAGAATGGAACATAAACTAAGAACCTCATTAAACAGCACTAGTCTTCTATAGAGGGGAAAGGAATATAAAACCATGTATAGTTTATAGAATCATACTACATTTGTTTCCAGAAAGTGAAGGAAACACTCCAACCCATTAAGTGAAGTAAACACTCTAAGCTGCACTTTCTGTTCTTTTCAAATAGGGACAGCTCAACTTCACAAAACCAGATAATCCTATTAACCTCGGTTAGTAAGTTTAGATTTAATATTTCAATACCAAGTAAATGAAAATCAAAAAATCCAATTGGCTATCATCTTCCCACTGTCCCATTAATCAAAAGAGCATATTGAATTTGTATTTTTCTTCATGTACGGATAGTGAAAGGTCAACTTCACCAACCTTCAGCTGAACTTATATAGATTTCATTGACGCGGTCGTAACAATCATAAATCACGATGTTACCGCTAATCATTCATCTTCATTCAATTTCAAATTCTCAACGCCCAAAAGCACATGCCCAATTTATTAGAAACTAAACCTATAGTCGAAACTCGAAACTCGAAACTCAAGTCAGACTCACTCTGATCCCGAAATCATAACCAACTTACCTTGCAACTAATTTCCTAGCTCTTTCTTGGTAACCAAACTGTACACAACTAATTTACTAAAAAAAAAAAAAAAAAAAAAAAAAAAGCAACGCAAACTTACTTTGATCTAAAAAAATTAAAGTATAACTAACCAGGTGGAAAAATCAGAACTTCGAGATCAAGGGTACTTACACCGAGTTGATGAGTTGACTCGGAGAAACACAGCGAGTGAGCGATCGATTTGAGAGGAACAAAAAGAAGCGGCGACTCTGAAACCCTAGCAGAGTGACAAGAAAAGCAGAGAGAGACTGTCAATGAAATGCAAGAGCTTTCGATTTAAAAAAATAATAACAATAGTAAAACTATCTGGTTTTTCTAATTGGTTTTCCAGAATGTCCCACGCGGAGTTTTCTGAGCGTTTGCGCGTGTCGAAACTGCTACGAGTCTCGATTTTTGAACAAGATAAATTTCATTGGTTAAACTTGTTCACGCGCCTTAAAGGTTGGTGGCAATGGAGTAAAATTGTTATCGTCACAGTTATTATGACTGGATTAATATGCCTGAAGCCTGTAATCACTTACTGTACATTATTTTTCTCTAAGTTAATTTCTTCATCATTTTGCCACGTTTTATTATTACAATTCTCTTTATTTTTTTATTTTATAATCAATAAATCATATTAAATATGGTTGAAAAACAATTGTATGAACCGTAGGGAAGAAAAAGCATGAATTTCATTTTCGATGTGAAATATAACATTAAAGTTTGCTTTGACTTGACTTTAAAAATTTTGTTGACTTGGTAGTAAAACGATAATGTTTAATGTTAGGTTCATTGTGCCATTGACATTCCTAACTTAACATATACTTTCTGCCAAACTATTCAAATACCAACGAAATATTAGATCCATTTAAAATGTAATTGTACTTCATAGTATTAATATTTATATATTTAAATCCCGACATATTTATTAAACCCTCAAGGTTTCTTAAAACCAATTAAACCCCTATTGACAAGTTTGATAGAAGGGGGATAAAAGTGTAATTGATCTTTTATATTTCTTAATTAAAATAATTAAAAAAAAAAACAAATTCAGCCACCCTCCTCATCCCACCTCTTTGCTTTTGACATATAATCTTTGTTGTTTTGTTTTAAGGCTTTACAATATGACACGCGTTTGACAAGTTAAAGAATATATATGTTATATACAGTATGCTAGACTCTCCTCTTAATGATAAATGAGCATCAATTAGACATGACTCGTGACAAGGAAGGTGTTAGGTATGGGAGGATGAGGGCTTTAAGGTCATTTACACTTATTCTATCAAACTTAAATGAAAAAAAAAGGACAATAGAGGCTTAGAAAATATTGTACCATGTAGTTTATATGGTTCTAGGCAAATCTTGGGGGTTTAAAATAATTATCCCTTAAATCCCCAAATTTTTAAAAGGCCAAGCCGTTTAGACTACGGGCCAAAGACGTTGAACTGTTGAAGTCAATAACTTATGTTAGGCCCAAAAGAATGGGTAGAAAAAGTAAGCGGACACGCGAAGTTGTGGAAGAACGAACGGCCAGGATCATCCCAACAAGAGATCTAGTTTCATTGGCTAGACGTATGTGTCTCTTACAAATGATTGGTCCACGTCATCAACGATGACATGTTCTCTCGTGTTACTTCTATTGAATTAACAAAGAGCACTCCGTTTACACGTAAATCAGGAGTCTATAAAAGGCTCTCCTCCACGCGCGATATTCCACTGAAACCAAAAGCCTTTTAAAACATCAACTCTAGCATCGAAGCCCTCCCAAAAAAAGCGAAGCTCTGTTTAGATTTCAGAGAGTGAAAGAGACCGAGAAAGCCAGGCGGAGTTTAACTTTTGAAGTACGCGATGGCCGGCTCTTGGAGAGCACGCGGTTCTCTCGTTGTGTTTGCTATTGTCTTCTTCGGTGAGTATTAGTTTCCGTTTCTGCAAAAAGTTGGATTGGAATAAATAGTAATTAGATCTGATTTCTTGTTTTTGTGAGAGAGTAATGTAGTAGATCTGGTTTTTAGTTAACGGTTTGAGATTGAAATTGAGCTCGGAAATGAACACGTCTTTGATTGATTTAGCAACGGTTTAGATCTGATCATTTTTATTGATTGTGATGCATTCTATCTCGAAATGATTATTATTATAGTTAACGTTGATGTTTCGTTAGATCTGATTATCTGAGAAGCAGTTACATATCTTAATAATTATAGTTTAACAAAAAAAATTGACATCACAGTTGTTTGAAAGCAACTTCTGTAATCCAGTTTTTATATTAACGTGAATGTCAGTAATGGTTTCTTTGATTTATTTTATCATTAATTATGTATACAATGATGTAAGTTATTATTGAAACAATTATTAAAATTATAACATTATCTTGATAGCTTGTTTCTATAATTGAATAGTTTTAATATACTTGGAAGCAGGTTTGTTAGTATTAGTATTAATGTTTTACGTGGTGTCAAACAGGTGGTCTATTTGCTCTTTCGATTGCGAAAGAGGAAGCTGCTAAGTTGGGAACAGTTATTGGAATAGACCTTGGAACAACATATTCTTGTGTTGGTGTTTACAAGAACGGTCATGTGGAAATCATAGCCAATGACCAAGGAAACCGTATTACCCCTTCATGGGTTGCTTTCACTGACAGTGAGAGGCTGATTGGTGAGGCTGCAAAGAATCAGGCAGCTGTTAATCCCGAAAGGACTATCTTCGATGTCAAGAGACTTATCGGAAGAAAGTAATGTATCATTTTGATTGTGCTGGTTTATGTTTCTATTGATTATTGAGGAATTAGTGATAACTGAGGAAATTTATTATTGACAGGTTTGAGGACAAAGAAGTCCAGAAGGACATGAAGCTTGTTCCTTACAAGATTGTGAATAAGGATGGAAAGCCTTATATTCAAGTCCAGGTTAAGGATGGTGAGACCAAGGTCTTCAGTCCTGAGGAAATCAGTGCTATGGTGCTGATTAAGATGAAGGAAACAGCAGAAGCATTCCTTGGGAAAAAGATAAAGGATGCTGTTGTTACAGTTCCTGGTTAGTATAACGTACTTGTTTATACATTAAAATATGCATTTTGCATGAAGAACTTGATTGATTGAAATGATGGTTTGTAATTCTACTCATCATTTTTTTTAATTTGCAGCCTACTTCAATGACGCCCAGAGACAGGCTACAAAGGATGCCGGTGTTATTGCTGGATTGAATGTTGCAAGAATTATCAATGAACCAACAGCTGCTGCCATCGCATACGGTTTGGACAAGAAAGGTGGTGAGAAGAATATCCTTGTCTTTGACCTTGGTGGTGGGACATTTGATGTCAGTGTCTTGACAATTGACAATGGTGTTTTTGAGGTTCTTTCAACAAATGGAGACACACATTTGGGAGGTGCGTACATATCTCATGTTCTTTATTTAGTATTAGTTTGCACTTCTGTGACTTCCCTTTATCTGAAGTAATTCTGGAGCTGATTTTTTTTAGATAATTTTATGTTTTCATGTTATAAATGTTAGTTGCTTTTATTATTGCATGCTGATGGGTCATTCTCTGACAGGTGAGGACTTTGATCAGAGAATTATGGAGTACTTCATTAAATTGATCAAGAAGAAGCACGGAAAGGATATCAGCAAGGACAACAGGGCTCTTGGCAAGCTCAGGAGGGAAAGTGAACGTGCCAAGAGAGCTCTCAGCAGTCAGCACCAGATTCGTGTTGAGATTGAGTCACTTTTTGATGGTGTTGACTTTTCTGAGCCACTTACCAGGGCTAGGTTTGAGGAGTTGAACAATGATTTGTTCAGAAAGACCATGGGACCTGTGAAGAAGGCAATGGAAGATGCTGGATTGCAGAAGAGCCAGATTGATGAGATTGTTCTTGTTGGTGGCAGCACTAGAATTCCAAAGGTTCAACAGCTTCTAAAAGAATACTTTGATGGAAAGGAACCTAACAAGGGTGTCAACCCCGATGAGGCAGTTGCTTATGGTGCTGCTGTTCAAGGTGGCATCTTGAGTGGAGAGGGTGGTGATGAGACCAAAGGTTTGAATTCTCATTTTTCTGATTATTTGCTTGTAATCCTGATGATATTCATAAAAATTGATATGGGTTATGGACTGACAAATTTATTGATGTTCTGATTGCAGATATCCTTCTGTTGGATGTGGCTCCACTCACTCTTGGTATTGAAACTGTTGGTGGGGTGATGACTAAGTTGATACCAAGAAATACTGTCATTCCAACCAAGAAGTCTCAAGTTTTCACAACTTATCAGGACCAGCAGACTACTGTCTCCATTCAGGTATTTGTCTTCTGTGTTTTTATTCCTTCAAGTAGAGTTTATGATTGCTTAGGTTGCATTTGCCGTGATAGTAAATTTATTTGAGTTATTGATGTTTGTTCTGATATCAGGTCTTTGAGGGTGAAAGGAGTCTCACAAAGGATTGTAGGTTGCTTGGGAAATTCGATCTTAGCGGAATTCCTCCAGCTCCTAGGTTTGTACCTACCTGTGTTTAGGTTTATAACTGTTTGACACCCTTTTCTTCTTGGAGCTAATGGCATTCTATTCTTTGATTGAACAGGGGAACCCCTCAAATTGAAGTCACATTCGAAGTTGATGCAAATGGTATCCTAAACGTCAGGGCCGAAGATAAGGGCACTGGAAAATCGGAGAAGATCACCATCACAAATGACAAGGGACGCCTCAGCCAAGAGGAGATTGAACGAATGGTTCGTGAAGCAGAAGAGTTTGCTGAGGAAGACAAGAAGGTGAAGGAGAAGATTGATGCCCGTAACGGCCTTGAGACCTATGTCTATAACATGAAAAACCAGATTAACGACAAGGACAAGCTTGCTGACAAGCTGGAGTCGGATGAGAAGGACAAGATCGAGACAGCCGTGAAGGAGGCTCTTGAATGGCTCGATGACAACCAGAGCGCCGAGAAGGAGGAGTATGAGGAGAAGCTCAAGGAGGTTGAAGCTGTTTGCAACCCAATCATCACTGCCGTATACCAAAGATCCGGTGGAGCTCCAGGTGGTGGGGCATCATCAGAGGATGAGGACGATTCACATGATGAACTGTGAGAATCTTTAGTTTGATTTGACCACTACTTCCAAGAATGAGAAAATAGTGTTAGTGTAATGTGAGGGAACTTACTGTAATTTTTCAGAAGTCAATGGAGAGGAATTTCCCCTTCGCTTGTTTTTTGGATGTGAAAGAATACTTTTTTTCTTGTTTTACTAGTATTTGTTTTAATATCAATGAAACTTTTCTTCTATGCCTAAATTCATTTCTAATTCAAATTAAACTGAAGTTGCTTGTAATAAATCACTTGAGTCACTCTCTTGAGTTGAGTGTACTAACAGTAAACAAGGAAACCTGTACATTTCCCTTCATTATGGGAAAGGTCCGCTGTGGTTGGAACACAATTTTTGCAATCTTTACATATGAAATGGAAGAATGGTAAGACTAAGATATATAGTTTCATTATCCTAAAATCTAAATGAACCCAGTCGATTCATCTTTGATTTTTTGTCACACTTGCCATGTTATGTTTTGATGGTTTTCCCCTTCGTTTGGTTGTTTTATCACAAAAAGTCTTGAAAAGCGTAAAGCAAATCTCAAGATATTTTTTTAGACGTAATCTATATCAAATTAATATAGGATCGTTGCAACAATAAAACGGGTGAATACATTTAATCCCTTGAATGTTTTAGGTAAATGGTTGAAGGATAATTTAGTAATATTAACGAACTCCTAACCATGTAAATTTTAACCATACATTAATAGTTTATTAACGACAACAGTATTTTTATTATTTCAAAAAGCATCAATTGGATTTTTGTTATTTAATCATAACTCAAAGGTACGTGATTTTAACCCTTCAAAAAATATTATACAATTAACTCATTTAAATTTGATAACGTAGAACATAAAAACTAAGCCCATATTTGTTTCAGAATCCAATGCTATCATCCTATTTAAACAGTAAATATTTTTAAAAATATGTTAAAAAACCTTAAAAACTCTTTTTTTTTTTTTTTTTAAATTTACCAAACACATTTTCATATTTAAATTCAATTATATTTATTCAACTCAAAATACTTTTTCAAAAGAATACTAGATTATTAATTGATGCCATCTCTTGTTTACATTATAGCAGATGACGCAAAGATTCAGTTGGATGGAATAAACAATAAATATACATTTAAACTCGAAGAAGAAGCTGACATGCTTCTGTTTTGCATGGATGCTTTACTCATTGAAACAAATCAATGAACCTTTTATTCTACTAATACATATTTTGTAACTTAACAAAGAAATCAATTAGACACATTTATCTGCATTTAATCAATCTCAAATCAAGCTCTATTTGAACTAGTGACCAGCTTTTGGGTTGCCTGAGCCTGCTGCCACAACTCCCATCCCACCAACATCTGATGCCGCACCCATCACATCTTCTTCACTAGCTTCTTTGAAAGGAATTTTCTCGCCATCCAACTCCTTAACAAGCTGATCAATCTTGCAAAATTGGTATGGCCATCTCGCATTGTAGAGAAATTGTCGTAGATCAAACCTGTTATCCTCAGGTGAATAACTCTGCATAAAACAAGATCGGTTGAATTTTGCTTTACATAAAAAAATTGGTCAGAAAAACATTTTAATACGTTATTAGCAAGTTTCTGTTATATACCTCAGCGTGGTACGAAGGGGTTAATACAGTCATTTTGTGTCGATTAATGGAATAGTACTTGAAGAAGTGTTTGACTTTATCAGCCACCTCTGATGGGGTTAATCTTCCACCCCATCTGTAGCAGAGATTCTGAAACAAGCATAGTAATAAGAATCAGTTTACTAACAAGCAAAAACTGTGCGCATCATGAACATATTTTAAGTTCAAAAGTCGAACCTTGAACATTGATACTGGACCACATCGGAAAATTTTCCGTAGCCTTCCATACACTGAGAGTTCCTCATATGTCATTCCCATGTCTACTTCATCCAGCTGTTTCACGGAATGTGATGTTACACACCAATTCTATATATGAACATTATTTATTTGCAAAAATTCAAGGAAAAAAATAAAATAGGAAATCTAAACTATAAGACCCTCCAGGAACTGAAAGAGAGATCACAAGATCAAAATGAAGGCGTGTGTGAGTCAAGATGTTGAGATACAAACTATTTAAGTAATAGCGTATATGAAAAGTGACAAACTTGCCACAAGGATGCGACAAACAACTAGAGTATTAAGTTTCTTTTGATCTTCTTGATGACAAATAACCTTATCTAACAATCTCATACTGACATAACTTTTTTCCAAGAGAGAGATCAGAATAACATGTCCCTCAAGAACAAAAAGAAGAAATGGCAACAGGTTTCATGAAATAATACCTGGCTGTAGTTTGAACGTATGGGCTCCAATTCAGCGGTAGGTGGAGCTGCTTCGATTTCTGCTAAGGAAGAGTAACCGAGATGGGCTGCAGCCCATTGCAGAAATTTTCGCAAATCCTGTTTACTAATGCTTCCAATGGGATTTATATCTGCTGAGCTGCAATCATACTGGAATAGAAATAAAAAGTAAGTTCCTATAAGAAAATCATTAATACAGATGAACTATTAACCACAACATTCCAACAAAAAGGACAGCAACCCCCAAAGCTTAATTAGATTAACACATACATTTTACCAGCTTAACCAGAGGTTGCTAATGCAAACAGCACAACGAAACAAATACCATACCAAATACAGAACAAGAACTAATTAGCTTCACAAAGTCGTGATTAATCAAGTAATGAAGTTCTCTAATCAAGAAAAGTTTCTTGCTTTTGGGAAGGCGGAATTATAACAATCAAGCAACATGTAGCTTCTTAAAAATGCTTAAATCATATACCTTTGTCAGATAACCACGTAAGCCTTCATCCACATTGGAACTACCCAATACCAGATAAAACCCTGGTTTATTATGAACCCAAGGCAACAGTGATGCTAACATAAATGCCAGCACCATTCTGATTCGAGCTTGAATGTTTTGCAATCCCAGGTTCTCAATGTTAGATCCCCCATCTACCTATGAAAAAAAAACCAGATAAACCGTCATTTTAAAGCAGCTACTGATAACCATGACTGTTATCAATCTCAGTTGACCACGTACAGCAGGATCACAAGGCGCCAGTTATTGATAATTCTAAAAGGAAAACTTTTGTTCTCAAACAGGAGGTTGAGTTCCCGACTCCCATTTACCTTATAACGTGGCCGCTTTCCGGTAAGTGTTTGAAATAAAGATAGAAGAGCAGAAACAACACTGTCTATGCTAACGTCAAGGTGCCATGAGCCAATCTCATCAGCTAGCTTCTTTGCACGCATCCTTGTTTCTTCAGAACTGCAAGAAATAAACCCTGTTAATATACCACTTTTATGGAAAATTTTATAAGTAAAACAAGTGGTTAGTAATCTTAAGACATAAGATAATGTTAAATCCAATCAACTTATTTGATCTTAAGACATAAGATAATGTTAAATCCAATCAACTTATTTGATCTTAAGACATAAGATAATGTTAAATCCAATCAACTTATTTGATTATGTCCTTGCATGTGAGATAATTTACATAAGACAGTTTCTATGTTTACTTTGAAACTTAATAATAGGGGACATGATATTTCTAGCATATATTAGAGACTAACTCTATGTTTTAGCCAAGACCAAATGAGCTCTGGGCTCTCTATAATAGTATAAGATAGAGATGGCCTTCAACAAGACATTACTAGTATAGACTGTTAGTGCACAGATACTATAACAATAGGCATAAAAAGGATAAGCAATGATACTGCGTACATGTACCTACCTGTTTTCAGACCCCATATAGACTGTATAAAAAATTCGTTTTGCAAATTCTTTGCTATCAGTAGGAAACTGTCCATCAGTATAATGTCCAATTCGTATTGCATCAGCTTTGACTTGTTCGTCCCCATTTGCAATCTCTGCAAGCAAACCAAAATGAACTCCAATCAGACGATGATAGACATTACTCATGTTTTGTGTTCATGGGATGAGGAAGAGTTGTTTGTTCTGCTGCTGCGGTACTATAGAATTTGCGCTAGCTCACAAGGGAGATTCTACATGAAACACCACAATGGATTCATGGCCATGGAGAAATATATGGCTATCAGGTAAAATTTTAACCCAAAACAGCTAGAAACCAGGTATATCATTTAAGTGAATAAGAATTAGTTCAGTACTTCAGGTTTCAGTTCTCTTCTAACACTATCCAGGGTCATGAGTGTATGCCTTCATTTTTAATTCATGCAACCTGTTGCACTAGCTGAGCAAGCAAATGTAAGAGATCAAAGAAACTTGTCTCAGTCCACTCACCCGAAACAAGTAATCCTCATACAACAACTGAATTAATTAAATTGCTAGCTACTTAAGATGGTGTGTGGGCAGTGAAGCACACAAAAAGATACAGTTAAAAAGACCTTTTACAACAAGTTGGCACATGCATCCAACAATAGCAGCCACAGAGGAACTATCCGCTCCACCAGAAAGGGGTAGCAAGAATCCAGAAGCTCCACTTCTTCTTAAATAGTCCCACAGCCAACAACCAGGCCCAAAGGCTATTTCCTCCTCGGGAGGGTGATACACAATCTGCAATTAATAAATGATGGTTGATATAGCAAAAGCAAATGTTTAACCAGAAAGTTCCACAGGTCAATAAATTTTTCACACATACGCAAATGGGCAAAAACTGCACACATTTTATAGATTATTATCAGTAATTAACATGAAGATAGTTCATTTAGAACCCGTAATCAAGTACAGATTAGATTTCTTCAAGAGGCATATATTTAAATGGAACTAAAATATTAAGATAAGCCAAAAAACAATTTTTGGGTAACAAATAAGCCCAATTCACAATTTTTCAAGGAGAGAAAACCAATAGAAAGCACCTAAAATGTGAACCAAAATCGATTACTCAAAAAGCAAGCATTTCCAATTCAAAAGCTGTAGGCGGTTGCATAAGTTCTAATCAACAGCCACCAGCAGGTAAACTACTCAACATTCAAAGCATAAATAGAGTAGCTCCATAATACATGCACCACTAACAAATAAAGAGAACTATTCACTAACAGAAAATAGTAGTACAAAATCAATCATGTCAACTTTTATAATGCTAACTGAACCAGTAACTGACCTGAAGTGGACTTGAAAGTGACATTTTCAGGTTAAAAGATTGACATAGACTGTACGGCACCTCCACAGCCGCTATTCTGGTTTTGCAACTTGCTTGCTCCTGAAAACTACTTATGGATCCTCTCAGGCTAGCAACCTGAGATTAAACAAACAAGTAAAATAATTATTGAAAACCATATCTGATTTTTTTTTTTGTCTTAATGGAACATAAAAAGCCACAAAGATCATACACAAGCAAACACAGAAGTTATGCAACATCATAGCATACCGCATCTAGATCTACTTGTGCAACCACAACCTCCACATCTTTTAATGAAAATTGTGAGCCTTGAGCAATCATATCTCCATTTACAACAACACAAGAACATCCATCTGCAAAGAGTAAATTTGTACCTCATGATAGTGAAAAAAAACCTTCTACACATGCACTCTAATAAAAAATATAGAGTGCTATTCACATGCAGATGTTGATGAATGGAGAATTAGAGCACTTTAAACTATTTCAATAAGCCAAAACAAAAAAAGCAACCATAAAAAACATATCTAGCCTATCAAAAGCATGTTATGCACCAAAATAAAGGCGGCCACCATCGCATCCTTGTTGATTACTGTACATGTAAACCCCTCCACGAGTATGAGTAGCACTTATAAAAGAACGAATGCGATAATCAAGCTTTCTTAATTGGTGGTGACTTCCACTGGCGTTCATAAACACTTCAACTCCATTCAATGCAAGGTCAGCATGAGGGGGAATAGGAGTAAAAAGCTCTTCACAAACTTCAGCAGCAACAGCTCTAACAAGGAAAAAAAATACAAGAAGTTGGCATCCAAGCCATCATCTAAAAGATGGTACCACGTAAACAAAAAGTAGAACCATTAAGCTGATGCTTACGTGTCTAAAAACTGAAGGAACCCATAACCAAAAGGCACCGATTTCTGAGACAAAGCCTCAGAAATTTCATTTGGGAGCTGGAAGTCCACAAGCTGATCTTTTTGCTTCCATGCCGTAAACCACCGAAGTTCCCGGTAATTTCCATCATTTGCAAGCCACAATTTGGGACGGATCAAAATAATTTTCCTATTCAAACACATAACTTGACAATTATAACGCTCTGATCCTTTAATCACAGGCATTCCTATGCTGCATAATATTCCATCTGTCCAATCACCTACCAGTATTTCTTTCAAACACTCCCATCTGCAAGCAAACAACTTCAATCATCATGAAATTTAAAAACAATGAATAATGATATTTCAAGAATTTACTTGAATGGATTAAAATACACTAGTTAATTTCATTACCTCAAAATGAAAGCATATCAAACTTCCAAACATAACAGAAATAACTAACTCATTGACTACAAAATTCACAATTAAAATCCGATTAACTACTAAACCAACTATACTCAATCAACATCATGACATTTACACCAAAAAAAATTAAAATAAAATAAAAATGATATTTCAAGAATATGCTAAAATGATCTAAAATGCACATTCAAAAATGTAAAAAACCAATCGAGTTATAATCAATCGACTAAATTTCAATAAAGAAATGCAAAAACTTACGCGTGATTGACGGTATCTAGTTCCAAGAAGTGGTCTTCACAGCCATAACCAGTGATTTCAAGCTCAGGACCGAGCCTAATCACAGCTCCAGATTGTTTAGCCCTAGCAATGGACTCCTTTATGTTCTTCAAATTGCAGTCAAAGTCCATAGCCCACTGGTTCAAGTTACACGTCGCAACCTTTAGCAGCCTCATCTTCAAATCCTACCAGAACAAAATTATTCAAACCATTGCACTGTTATATTTGAGAGGACACAGACAGGTCTCTAAAATTTTGGAAACGAAAACATAAAAACACAAGAAGAAGAAGAAGAAGCGTTTTATTATTCTACTTTTGTGCGGTGGTGGCTGCAACTACGAGGTAGAGATCACTGACTTTCTGTGGCCTTTGTTTGGTATTTCGGCGTTTTTATATGCGGGAATTAACGGTTCAAGAAAGAAAATAACAAAAATGGAGGGGTAATTAGATAAATATTTATATACCCCAAAAAGAAATAAAGCGAAGTGACTTGACGTTTTTGCCCTTAACGAATACACCAAAATTGATTCGGGAATCGGATTCTCTCCGAAAGACAGTTTCTAAATCCGAACACCATATCCTTTCTCCTTACTCATACTTCCTCAGTTCCTCTCTTAACAAAACTCAAATGTCTCTGACTTCTCCATAAGAAACAACTATGGCTCCCACTCAAGTAAATATAAATCACAAAAAAAAAAAAAAGTAAACAAAAATAGTAAATAAAACACATACTTGGTTAACAGCAGGAGAGCGATAATGTTCAACGGTGATGGTCCGTGGGTTGGAGCAGGAATGTATTTTTATGAGTTAATCGTGAAGGTTTTCTGGCGATTCGTATGGATTCTTGCGAGTTTAATGTTCTTGTTTCTCTGACTCTCGCATTTGGTTGGCGAGGAGAAAGTTAAAAATGGCAGAGAAGAGCGAGGTGCGTGAAGGTGATGTTTGTAGAAAGAGTTTGGGATTCTGTTGTTTTAAACTACTTTTTTGCGTTGAACGTGGCTGAGGCGCCAGGACCAGGATCCTTGGACGGGTTAGGATCCTTGGACGGGTTAGAGTCAATGACATTTTCGTCCCTAATGTTTGAAGGAAATACTACTTTAGTACAGTTGAATCCGGAAAAGTTATTTTAGTCTCTGTCACTGTCAGACTTCTGCAGTTGGAGAATTTTAGAATGTGTTATTGCTTTTGACAGTAAATGTCTATTGTACCCCCCCATTTCTATTATTAGGAAGAATAAAAAAACTAACATTAATACACTATAATAAATGCTGGGCAAAAAGCCCACGGGTCCAAGGCCCGGTCCCCTGCATCCAGGCCCGGTCCTGGATGTAAAATATCATAAACCCCCAGAAGTTTTGGGGGTTTTTTATTTTTCAAAAAAGAAATTGGAATCAAAAAAATTTTGACCGTTGTTTCAAAGGTAAAAAACGGTCAAATGGACTGTTGGGTCGGGGGAAAATGCAAAAATATTTTAGGGCTAGTTTGTTTAAATATTTATTAGTATTTTGAATAGCATTTTCAATAGTATTTGGTAAATAGTGGGTAAGTAATATTTGAATAGTATTTAGATAATATTTGTAGAAAAATTTGTGTTGATATTTGTTAAAATATGATTGGATTTAAATAGTATTTAAATAATATTTTTGAAAAAACGTGTATTAATATGATAGAATTTAGGTAGTAATATCTGTGGAAAAATATGTATTGGTATTTGTTGAAATAAGATAGTGAATAGAATAATGGGAGAATATTTTACCAAAGACAACCTTAGTTTTTTGCACTTTCCCCCAGTTGCATAAATCTATAAATATGGGTCATTTTCACCCATTTTCCTCACAACTCTCAACTCTCATTCTCTCTACTTCAATTCTCAAACTCTCTTAAATTTAATTCATCTATTATTATTTAATTAATTATTTATATGTTTTCATTATTCTTTGTTCAATTTTATTTTTCATTATTTATTTTCATCCATTCAATTCTCAAACTCTCTTCAATTTCTTATTTTTATTTTATCATAAATTCATAATGGATTCTTCAAATTATGGAATCGGAAGATTATCATCCTCATACGATTCTAATGATTATCAAGGGTTCAATCCATTTTCACTATTTCTAGATGATTCTCCAACTACGGCTCAGCTCGAATCCTATAGATGTCGAGTTTGAGCCGCCCAAGTCCGGCTGGCTCGACTCGAACTCGGCTAAAGGCTCTATTACTGTAGCTTTAAACAAAAACAAAATTTTAAGTCATTTTTTTTCTCCTATTTTATTTTCCTTTTTTTTTCCTATTACAACCTATCCTAATGTTTATATAGCATCAAAAAATAACCAATATGCTACATATATTTACAATATAATTCACTTGATTACAAGACAAAAAATGGAGATTGTTGGATTGACAAGGGACAACACATGAAATTAAGCTACCACTCAATGAGAAAATGCTGATGATTCTAAAATATCTTATTGGAGTCAGTAAGTTTAAATTATTCTTGCTATAGTAAAATAAAAAATAACCCAATCCCGTCAAACAAATCAGCCT
>WYDK02000041.1:305537-337501 GCA_009867345.2 Toxicodendron radicans | reverse complement strand
AACAATTAATAACTCATTCTTTCCACAAATATTCTCATAAAACACTAGGTATTTAAGTATTTTCAAGCTCTTATCAAAAATACTTTCCCCTCTCCAACAGCAGGGCACGACAGCCTTGGGGACGCTGATAGGATTAGCGAGGAGCTAGAGCTGGAGCTGGAGCTGGTGACGAAGGCCGCGCAAGATGAAGTTGCGCAACTCGAATCGAATCTCGACATTGCTGATAAGAGCATGAAAACACGTAATTAATTGGTGATTTAGGGTGATGATTTATGAGATAAACGGTTAACATTGTTGCATTTAGTTTAATTATTTCATAATTATCTCTTTTGAAACCACGGGTATTTTTTGAGTGTTTCAGGATCAAAAGTCTTAAAAGATGATATTCAGATGAAGAGCAATGTGAGGCAACAAACGGTTCGAGAATCGGAGCTAAAATGAGTAAGTTATGACGTGTTGAAGATTTAGTGCAAAATCTGGAAATTGTGACATATTGAGCATGTCTCGGTATGTTTGTGATATCTGGGGCTACATACCTCGGATTGGGATGATAGTTAGACCGTTGGAAAGATGACAAAGTGATCTACAAATAATATGTTTACTACTTTGTCAAATTCTGCAATATTCATGGAGAAAAGTGGACACCAAACTGGGACATGGCCAGATTTCATATGGGCCGCAGCCGGAGGGTTCTGGAATTTCACAGAAGAGAGTTTTTATCGCCGGCCGCAGCCCAACACTGTTTTCCTCAAATTTCTAGAGTTTTTACAATTACGAATATTGCATTTTTTTGGAGTTCTACTCTGAAGAGGGCTTTGTAATATCACTCCTAAAAACCCTAGCAACGTATATAATTACTTTTTAGAGGTATTTTTAGAGGGTTAGAAAAGAACTAAGAGGAGGCTAGCTATGGAGAAATCAAAGTGACAAGATTTTGGATCTTTGATTCTTAAAATAGAGAAGTTTCTCTTTATCTCTTGTTTTGTACTTATGTTTTCTATTTCAATAAAAGTGTTTATTTTTATTATGATGGTTATGAACTAATTTTCTTTTCTAGGGCTAAGATGTAGCCCAACCTTTTTGAATATGTGTTGATTTATTTGAGCCAATATCTTTTATTTTGATTTTCTAAGTTTTATTATTGTGATTAATGCTTTTGATTCTTAAGGGCTTGAGAATTGAATGATCCATGAAATAGGTTGAGATCGAGAGATAATGCTTAGTTGGTCTAAGGTAATAAAATCATAGGTTGAGCGAACTCTAGAAATGGCCCACTTTGCGAAATAATCCACTGCAACCACACAGAACTTGACTCCACCTTTTCTGAGGGGAAAAGGACCTATGAGATTGATTCCCCATGTCGCGAATGACCATGGACTGGTGAGAGTTGTAAGGTCTTACAGGGGAGCTTGCGGGATGTTCGCGAATCTCTTGCACTTATCGCACTTTTGGGAGAATTTGAAAGAGTCTTCTTGCACAATCGGCCAGTAATATCTCTAGCGGAGGACCTTGTAAGCGAGTGATCGCCCACCTGCATGATTCCTGCAAATTCCTTCGTGGATTTCATGAAGGGTGTAGTATGCATCATCACTCGCTACACGCCTGAGAAGTGGGATGCAATAGCCTTGCTTATACAATTGCTCGTTTAAGAGGACATACCAGGATGATCTTGCACGTAACGTGCATGCCTCATTTTTGTTGTGTGGGACCGTTCCTTCTCTTAGGTGGGAGACTATCAGACTCATCCAAGTCTCCGATTGATTTACTATCGAAACCTTGTAGCCAGATCCAGAGATGCTTGACCTAGACAGGAACTTCACCGGGATTGATCTTGGAACCCGAAGGTTCATCACCTAACCCATCCTGGCTAAAGCGTCAGAGGTGGAGTTTTGTTTACATGGGATTCGATGAATGGTAAAACTTCAAAAAAGTAGCGAGTTCATCTTTTACCTTCGCAAGATAAGATGCCATCCTTTCTTCCTTCACTTGATATTCCCCCGAGATTTGGAGGACTACTGATGCGTGCAAATGCAACACCTAATTTTACCTCACTTAATACTAATGCAAAGTCGTGTAGTAGCAAATAGCAAGTAAAGGTCTTTCCCGCAGAGGATTTGTGAACTTAAATAATTTTCTACTTCTAGCAGGGGTTTGTCACGAGTTAGAAAGATTAAAACAAAAACACTTAAGAAACTAATTCAAACAGTGTAAAGCAACAATCAATCACGAAAGATATGAATAAGAGAAGCGAGATTGAAGGTTTATTCGCCACCACTACACATGAATTACAAATAATAAAAACACTATCTAACTTTCTACCCTCTTGATCACATCAGCTCAAAAAATATCAAACGTTGATAAGTTTCATCTCTCCTTACTTAGTCGTTGGACTAGACACGGTCATAACCCAATTCCCCATTTATTAAATAACTTAGGATACGATCTCTAGATTCAAAGTAATAAAAGCATTAAGTTGCACGAGACCTAATAAATCAAGGTTAAACTCGTATGATCGGTTTAGTTATCTTAAGCGATTACCCCCCATGTATGCAACCATACACTTTACCACTAATTATTTAGGTTAATAAAGCGATTCCGTACTAAACAACCTAAATTGGCATTATCAGATTAATCCTAACAATTTAATTGCGCACTTAAACAATTAAGATAATCTACATAAACCCTATTCACAGAAAAATAATCACATAACCAAGAGGGATCAAAAGATAAATAAATGTATATTTTATTAAATTCAAGACATGTCTAGGGCTTTTGAAATCACCCTCAATCACAAAATATTAAGTTCGTCATGAGTAAAGTTAAGAACATCATAGTAATAATAATAACAAAGAAGAAGAAAAACTTAGTAGAATTGGTTCGAATGATGAAGTTGATGATGATCCCCTCCAATTCTTCTTCTCCAAGGTTTCTTCAATCTTTCTTCTCTTGAGTTCTTCTCTCTTTTTGTTCTATCTATCCTCTCTATCTAGATCCCTAAAAAACGGCTAAAAGACTTGTAATTATGTTAATAGGGTCTTAGGGTTTTGTTTCCACCTTTCCTAATCAGTTTAAAACTCTTAAAACAGTGAAAACGCATCATAGTTTACTTCAGAATCGCGGTTGTGCCGCGACATTGATGGTTCTGCCCTAAAACTCATGATAGCGCAAAGATGATGATTGTTAAGCTCGCTAACGTTCGATTCTGGTCAAATGATAAACATATGAATTGTAGCCCTTTGAATCCTATTTCCAACGGTCCAAGAATAACCTCGATCAGATATGAAACACTCAAGTTATTGCCAAATTACCGAAGCATGTGCAAAACTGGAGCTTTTTCCACGATTTTCACTTCAACTTTAAATCGCCATAACTTTCTCATTTCAGCTCCAAATCATGAACCGTTTGTTTTTTGCTGCCACACATTCCATCGCCAACATGATTCTTCATCTAGATTTCATCTTAAATCTTTTATTCCCTGAAAACAAAACAAAAATACCCGTGATCTCGAAAAGTGCATTTATGGAATAATAACATTAAGTCATGCAATTTAATCCTAATTTCCCACAAATGGTACCTAAAAACCACCAAGT
The DNA here is from genome assembly GCA_009867345.2 of Toxicodendron radicans. Lineage (NCBI taxonomy): Eukaryota > Viridiplantae > Streptophyta > Magnoliopsida > Sapindales > Anacardiaceae > Toxicodendron > Toxicodendron radicans. The sequence continues at coordinate 333,911 of WYDK02000041.1, read as the reverse complement.
ATAAGTGCATTTTCAAGCACTTATCAACTACAAGCTGGGAATCACTACAAATCTATACCGACTCTGCTCCCATTTCCTTGGCCAATTGAATCTCCGTGATCGTCACCTCATATCGGCCTCGTTGTTAGAGGCGTTGAAACCAAAGTTTACTGCAAGCAAAGTGTGTGCTCCTTCGGGACTTTCAAGCATAATCCCCGCCCTGACTCCTTTCTCATTAGACGAGCCATCTACGTGTAAGACCCATTTTGCCATTTTCTTAATTTCTTTTTTTGGTTTGAGACCAGTGCCCCAGTAATGGTTCTCCGGTGACCCGACTTCACCTCGGGTTGGTAAGAAAATTCACATATAAAATCTGCCAATGCCTAACCTTTTATTGTTGTCCGAGGTGCATACTTGATGTCAAACTGACTCAACTCCATTTCCCATTGGATTATCTTTCCTGAAGATTCCAGATTTTATAGTACTTTTCGGAGAGGGTAGTTTGTCAATACGTGGACTGAGTGGGCCTGGAAGTATGGTCGCAACTTTTTGGATGTGGTTAGCAACATTAGTGCTAGCTTTTCCATCTCGAGATATCTAGTCTTGGCTTCGAGCAATTTCTTGCTTACATAGTAAATGGGCCATTAAGTGTGCCTTTCTTCCCTTATCATGGAGACACTGATCGTGTGCTGAGAAACAGACATATATAGCAGGAGTAGTTCGCCTGGTACTGACTTCAATAGGAGTAGGGGACGGCCTAGATGCTCTTTTATTTCTTGAAAGGCCTTGTCACATTCCTCGTTCCATTTGAATTCCTTGTTGCCCTTCAAGACCTCGAAGAAAGGTAAGCACATGTCCGTTGCCCTAGAAACGAATTGACTGAGGGCCACGATCCTGCCGTTCAGACTTTGCACTTGCTTCGATTTACTTAGGCTTTTCATGTTTAGTAGCGCTTGGATCTTATCCGGGTTCGCTTCTACCCCTCATTGGTTTACTATGAATCCGAGGAACTTTCTCGACCTAACCCCAAAGGCGCACTTTAAAGGGTTTAACTTCATCATATACTTGCGAAGAATACTGAACATTTCTTCCAAGTGCTCGACATGTTCTTCAGCCTTTTTGGACTTGACTAGCATGTCATCAACATATACTTCCATTGTCTTGCCAATCTGATCGACAAACATTTTGTTAACGAGCCTCTGGTAGGTAGCCCCGAAGTTCTTTAGCTCGAAGAGCATGACTTTATAGCAATAGATACCTAGATTGGTTATGAACAAGGTATGCTCTTCGTCCGTCTCGCTCATCGGGATTTGGTTGTACCTCGAGTAAGCGTCCATGAAGCTTAACAAGGCATTCCTCATCGTTGCATTTACCAATTAGTCGATTCTCAGTAAAGGAAAGTTATCTTTAGGTCAAGCTTTATTGAGATCAGAGAAATCGATCCAAGTCCTCCACTTTCCGTTTGGCTTTTTTCACTAGTACCGGATTAGCGAGCCAATCTGGGCACTCGACTTCCCTGATGAAGCGATTTTCGAACAGCTTATCGACCTCCTCCTTGAGATTTCGTGAACACCGCATCCATTGATCGTCATTTCTGACGGATAGGTATACCCTCGGGATCGATGTTTAATCGGTGACACATCACCTCGGGGTTTATCCCAACCATATCGACATGCACCCATGCGAAAATGTCCGAATTGGCTCTTAGGAAGTTAATTAGTCGCTTAGATACTTCCTCTCCCAAGTTACTTCCGATTTTTCGAACTAGCGATGGGTCTTCTTAGCTTATCGCTACCTCATGCATTTCTTCATCTGGCCTTGTCAAAGGATTCTTCTTGTCCCAGTGGGGATCGATTGTAGCCTCAATTCTTGTAGGTAGTGGGCAACCTTCCCCAATTGTCATTGCGATCGTATTTCTGCCCCTTTTTACGAATGAGATTGCGTTGTCGTAACACCTTTTGGATTCCTGCTGCGATCCTTTGATAGTACAGACCCCCAAGAGGGTAGGGAATTTCATTGCTTGGCAGTGGATCGATGTTACAACTCTTAAATTGCCTAGTATAGGTCTCCCCAAGATCGATGTTACAACCCATTTCCTTGAACGTATCATAGAAGAGGACGTTGACTGGGTTTTCGTTGTCAACCATTCCTTGGAACTCGTCGTCGTTACCGATTTAGGTTGCAATCACCAGTGTGTCCCAATGAGGAGGCTTCATGTGCGAAGCTTCCTCCTCTGTGAAGCCAATAACTAAGCTTTCTTCCATTGGTTGCTTTGACATTAAAGATATGAGGCGCAGAGTCCGGCTTAGCGTCACGGGCATGTTACACCCTCGCTCTTCTATAGTTTCTAATTACATGGGGCCCGTAAAAAATCATCTTGATTTGATGTCCTCTTTCTTTGTCGAGCGTCAACCTGGGGCGCTCCCCTTCCTTGCGATCATTATCCGTTTTCTCCTTGGCGACATATTCTTGTAAGCGACCGTTTCGTATCAGTCCCTCAATTGCATCTTTCAATGCGTGGCATTCATCGATGGTGTGACCCACGTCATGATAGAATCGGCAATATTTCTCCATGTCTCTCTTATACCTCGACCCTTTTAGCCTTTCTAGTTGGGGTAACTATTGAACCTCCCCAGATGCCATTAGTACTTCACTGATAGTTGATACCAGTGGAGTATGTTGGGTGAACCACGGGGGTTCTACATGTTCCCTTCGAAGGTCTATATGTGGCCTTTACTGGAAAGGACGTCGGTCTTAGGTTTGGTCATGATCCTTTCTTCTCTTTGGCTCCGAGCGATCCTCTCTTCGTCGTCCATCAACTTCACCAGACGTTCTTATGCCCAATGCGACCCCCGAGCTCTCTACTCGTTGGTACTTCACTGCCATTTGGTCAAATTTGGCTAAACTCACGTGATCTTTAGCCTGGAATTCTTTCCACAAATCGGTCTGTGGCCTAATTTTGACAATTAAGAGCGTCTGAATAGACTCTTTCAGTTCATCTACCACCTTCCCTTGCTCGGTTTGGAACCGAATGAGGTAGGAAGTCAATGTCTCTCATTTCTCTTGCCTGATGTTACTCAAGTAGCTGATCGGCATAGCGAACTATCGTCTCGCCTGGCCTGGAACTGTTGAAGGAACATGGCGGTGAATTGGTTCCAGGTTTGGATCAACTCGGTCGTGATTCTTTTGTAGCATTTTTTAGCGTCGCCCACGAGGGTGACGGTGAAACATCGTTACCTCGTTGGGTTAAAAACTTGATGGAGTTCCATTATGTCATTGAAAGCCAGGTAATCTTTCTGATCGTCTGTACAATTAAACTTCATATCAGGGACCATGAACCCATTTGGTAGTGGTGATGTACGGACTTGATCCGAAAAAGGCTACCCTACCCCTCCCGCAATTGGGGCATTTTGTTGGGCCCGGATGTCATCAAGCATCTTTTGGACCTAGTTCAACTGAACGTAGGTTTTAGGATTCTTGGTGACTCACTAGGTTGGTTGTTGGATTGTCTGGAGGATTCCCCTAAGATCTGGTTTTCGTGAATTTAAGAGTCCGCGAAGGTCCATTGTTATTCTTCTGCTACCCCTGTGAGAGGTGCTAGCGTAAGAAGAGGCGGTTGTATTGCTTGGTCGTAGCTAAAATCGGACGTCATAGTCTGGTTGCTTTATTGTTGTGTGCCTATGGTAGTTTGGATTTTTTCGGCCCTCGCTGCAGTTTCTGGTTCCAAGTGAAAGGTTAATGCATTTCGTCGCGTTTGCCTCCTGGGGGCGGTAAATGGGTGAGTACCTTTGCTGACTTGGGTCGTCTCTCTAGTTGCTCCTTCAAGCTATTGTTTCCTAGAGTTTCATGCTCAAGTGGGCGTCTCGCCATGCACTTCCCACGGAGTCGCCTGCCAGTGGATTGTGAGGAACTCGAGCCATCCCCGTTGGACTCTAACTCCTAACTGGGAATTTTTATGTTCCACGAGCCTAGCTGCTAGCTGCTGGCTCGCTGGGTGTGCATGCTTCATGTTCTCCATATTATGTTGTAATGTTTGTATTGCACTGGTTCTAGTTTGGATCATGCCCATCACAGCGCCCCCCCAATTGAAATAGGTGTTTGTCCCTAGATCGCAAGTTGCATGATTCGCTATCGGAGGTGGAGCTGATGGGGCCCCTTGGTTCCCCACGACACTATCTCCGACCATTTGGCTTTGTGTTCAGGTCATTGTAGGTTTTGCAAATGTGACAGCTATTGCGGTTTTGAGTTTTCAAGGCGAAGGCCCTCCTTCTAGCACCAAAATGTTGGTACGAAAAATCGCATTAACCAGAGATACCCGGTCGACTCTGCTGGGACCGAGTAAGCAAGGGCGTAACCACCGTATTCCGATTATGGAATTCGGCGATTAGCTTGGGAAAAGTGAAAAACGTGAAACGAAAAGCGAGACCAAACGTTTAAAATGGTTCGGTGGTTTTAAGACCAAGCCTACATCCATTGTTTTTTCTATTCCTTTGGAGATTGGATTACAATGATAAGCTACAGTGATGCACACAATAATGACTTATTACAGTGAAGTTGGATTAAAAACAAAATAGACTACAAGGTGATTCTTTCTGCATTTTCCTCTATTTTTCTTATTGCCTCCCTTGAATGTGGGCTGGTTCTCATTTTTTAACCTCCATTCTGACGATTGGTATTAGTAGGTGGATTACGAGAGCTTTTGCACACATAATCCTGATAATCCAGATCTGAGACAGTAAAACTCATGCTTAATCCCTGTTAAACCATTCCCTGGTGATGGCGCCCATGCCTTATGACAGTAACCATTCTCTTGTGACGTCAACAAGTCATGTTCGTAATCAATCAATCTTCCCGCCTATGCTGTCAATAGAGATAACAGTACGTGGGCTGCTTTTATTCGTCGGATTCATGTACCTAAGATGGGACACGTGGCGCCCATCCCGTTAGGGAGAAATACCGCCTAACAAATATTCATTTTTATCATTTTACCCTTTGAAGTCAATTTTTTTTTATAAAAAAAATTAAAGAAATCGTAAAAATGAAGAAAGAAAAATAGTAAAAATATTAAAAAGCTAAAAAAAAATTAAAAAAAAAAAAAGAAAGATGAAAGACCCCCAACTATTTCCATATTTTTTTTATATAAATTTAATATATATTTTAAATCTTCAAATTTAAAACTTAAATTATAAATTTTAAAAAATTAAAAAAATTAAATTAATAACAAAAAAGAACATGAAATTTAACAAAATTTTCTTCTAAGAACGTTTTTATAAACTCTTGGACCAGAGAACAGAGGAACGACGGTGGCACTTGAGAGGGTTACAAGAGAGCTGCTGCTAGGACAACAAATGGAAGGGCCGGGTCACACTCTGAAGGTCGGCCGGGGCGGAATTGGGCGCATATGGAGATAAATGGGCTAGTCAATTGGAAGGGAAGAGAAGGGAATGGGCTTGTTAAAAACGTGGTGGATGAATTGAATGGGATGGGGAAACTTAGAAATGAGGCGGGCAATGGGCTGGACAATAATGATTTGAATCTCTCAAGTGGGTAACAACAATAGGCAGGATGAAGTGAGTGGGCTGGGCAAGCACCATGATCATAATCGGATAGGGCAAGGAAGGCCTGGAGAAGATGAGTTAAATGGGCTTGGGGAAATTAATTTGCAGGAGCAAAATGGGCTGGGTTGTAATGAATAATGAAGGAACAAATGGGCTGGATAATGTGGGTAGTAAAAATTTGAATGGTCTGGATAACTTAAGGAGAAATAAATTGCAGATTAGTGAAGGCCCATGATATTCTGACACAAGGTTAAGTTATAATGGGTTTACTGGGCAGTAATCTGGAGCGAGTCGTAACAAGCTAAAAGGGTTTTTTTTTCCTGGTAATGAAGGGAATAGTGGAGTGAATCAAGCAGGGGCTAATAGGGGAATTGATAGTCAACAATAGATGAACGCCAGAGGCCTGAAGGTAATAATCAAGGCGTGATTGGGTGGCATTTGCTTCGGGAGGTCATCGACGGGAAAAACTGAAGATGAATTATCACAAACCCAGTCGGGATGTGGATGGATTGGCAATTGTAACCTTTCCTCGTGAAGTCGTTCCAGAGGGTAGGAAAAACTGGGAAAATTGTCTTGTTGGTTCCTTTGTGGAACGAAAACTCCCTTTCCACACGGTCCAATTCCTTGCGATGAAGATGTGGCAGAGGTACGGGCTCAGAGATGTCTTGATGAATGACAAAAAATTCTTCTTTTTTAAATTTGAGGATAAGGAAATGATGGAGCAATGCTTAGAAGATGGCCTCTGGATGTTCAGAATCACCCCATTTTGATGCAGAGGTGGAATCCGAAAATGGAACTCAATAGGGAGGCCCCCATGACTATACGTCTATACCGATGTGGGCAAAATTCTTCGATGTTCCTTTACAGTTTTGGACTTCTACTGGTCCCAGTTATCTAGCAAGTGGGGTTGGAAAACCCTTTTACATGGACAGAGTTACGAAGGACACTTGTAGAGGAGGTAAGAGTCGGATTGGATTTTCCATAATTCTGGTGGAGGTGGATGTTGTTCCAAAACTCCGAAAATTAATTAAAGTTAATATGACTAGTGAGGAAAAAGAAGGAGGCCAAGCTCCTGGGGATTAGACTTGAGTACCAATGGCATCCGACACAGTGTGAGAGGTGTTGTGTTTTCCGGCATGGGGACACGATGTGCTCGAGGCGACCAAGGGTTCATAAAAAAACCACTCAACGGGAAATTTTAGCCGATAAAGCTAAGGAAAATGATGGTTTTTGAAAGGTGACACGGAAGGGTAAGAACAAAGCTTATGAAGCTTCTATGGAAGGCCCAAGCTCTAAACTGCTTCAAAAAAAAAAAATCTATCAACCTAAAGCAAATAGACTAGCTCTACAAAAGACCGGGACTTTTTCTTTTAAGTACTGGAAACTCTTTCCAATGCCTTGCAGCAACGCCTATGTAGACTAATAAAAAGAATGAGCTTAGTGTAAAGGAGTCTAACAGATAATTCTATATTTTTACTGTTTTGTATTTAAATTTATTAGGATTTTTAAATGTTGTCAACTTGGTTTTGATTTACTTAATTGTGTTAATTTTATATTTCAGAACAAAACATTTTTATGAAACAAAACGTTTTTTGGAATAAAACGTGACAATTTTGAGTGTTTCTGTGATGAAAAGCAACATTCAGAGTTTGGTGAAGTTCTAAGTCGATTAAAAGAGTTCTGGATACATCAGAGTCATTTGGAAGCTATTGCCCCAAATCCATTGTAACTATAAACTATTTGGTTTAATTTGATGTTCTGATCCCAGCCTAATGATCCAAACGAATGTCCATCAACATTTGTTATCTTCAATTTAGTTGAAGGAAATAATAAAATAGAACATGGATAGACGAGTCTTGTTCTCGTAGTAGATAGATGACATGTATATATTATTATTTGTTTAATTTTTTAAATTAAATATTCTATTTTCTTAGTAAAGAGAAAATAAATGAATTAGTAATATCCTGGTGGTGGTTTGTTTGTGTGGGCAACAGGTTGTGGGGTTGTAGGTCATAGGTGTAGGGGCTTTTTCATTTGTTGTAATATTATACTGAATTTTGTTTTTCGGGATTTTTCTAACTTATGTTTTATTCATTTTGTACATTGAGACTTGTATTTTGCTCTTAATTACTACGTAGGATTCTATGAGAAAATGGAGCTGTAATTCAGCCCACCAGCGGAGGATTCTTTTTCTCTTTTGGCAAAGGAAAAAAATTGACTGCTTCAAGTAGTGTTGGATCAAACGAGGTAATAATTTCTCTGTTTAGAGATTTTTGTTTTAATTTGCATACGTTTGTGCGTGCTGATTGTTACAATGTATCAATCTTGGTTGTTGCTCTCCCTTTACTGTTATTAGATGAGTGACTACATTCATTGGGATCCTGAACTCACACGAGTTTTTAGTATTATTGGCTGAGCATTCTAAAACATCCCATGATACTGCAATTAAATCTGCGGATTACAAAAGTATGAGTGAAAAGTTATATAATACATGTAAGAGGAAAGTTGAAGTTAGTCAGTTGACTTCAAAGATTCAACGATTGAGAATGCCATATAAAAATTGGCGTTCTCTACTTGAACATACGGGGTTCGGTTGGGATCATCTGTTGCAAACTCCAACATGTCCAAAAGAAATTTAGCAAGAATATGCAAGGTAAAGTGCATTTTTTTTTTTTTTTTAATTTTTATAACACAATAGCTAGTATGCTTTTAATTTTTGGAGAATATCAAAATTAATGTATGTTTGTTTTAATTAACAGCAAAATCCAAGTGCGAATGAGTTCTTACATAAGGGACTTGTTGATAGAGAGTTATATGAAGTTATATTCCACAAGGAAAAGGGAACTGGAAGATTTGCCTACATCTCTACACATAAACCCTCGGCTTCTAACATTAATAGTTTCAATTTTGATGAATTAGTTGACATTGATGAAGAACAGTTCAAGTCTGATTCAGATAGAAGATCTGGAGAAAAATGACCAAACATTTTTGCACTTGGAAGATCCAAAGATAGGAAGAAGAACAGGGCTCGAGGGTGTAATTGGTAAATTGATTGATGTACTTACTACTAGGACTAGCGGATCTGCGGCAACCCATCAAAGTGCTGATTCTATGACCAACGATATCGAAAGTGTTGGGACTGATCCAAATTCCTTGAAAATTTGTCAGGACATTTTGGGTGCTATGCAACTAGATCCCAAGACATACATGGCAGCTTTGAAGATATTAATTGGAAAACCAAATGGCGTCAGGCACTTGTACACATGACACTCAAGGTAAGGGAATATTGGGCTCATCATGAAGTTTGGAATTTATAGATGAGAGTGTTTCTTACGTGTTTTCCTTTGTAAATATGCTTGGTAGTTGGCTTTTTATTCCACTAACTATTGACAAACTTATTTACTACCTTCATTATAACATCTTGACTTGCTTTGTTATTCACTTTCTTTGTTATTATAAGATGTTTCATATGTGTTGCAGATTCTAATTGGATTTAAAAATGGACTGTTATTTTGCTAAATATATATGAACTGATGAACAAATTGTTACAAATGGACGGGTAGATGGCGTCATCAAGCCTTAGAAACTATAACCAAAATAATGAACGGCAAGAAGAAGAATTAGTTGAAGATATTGTAGTTGCAGTGACAACAGCTGTTGCGTATGAAATGGAGTTCAATAGAGAAATACGTCAAGTTAGACACACTGTTTAGAAAACCAGACCAGACCAGTCCAACCGCGAACCGGCCAGAAAACCGGTCCGATTATAACTAAAAACTGTTTCATGAGTTGAACCCGGTTGAACCGCATTAGACTGGCCTAAAACCAACCGGTTCACTAAACCTAAAACTAAATTAACAAAAGTCGATCTCTAACTTTCAATCTTTCACTTTCATTCCTCCCATAGTCCCATTTTAGGTATCTGATTCCTTTTCAATACATTATAGAAAAAAGTTCCAACTTAAATTCATTTTCTTAATCAAATTCGACCTTTGATCTCTCTCTCTTTAAGTAAAATGGTAATAGACTCATCAGACGTTGATACTTGATACAACAACAAATTCAAGTTCAATGAGAAGTGAAAGTAGTAGTAGTTTTAGACTTTTAGTTGTTTCTCTTTTGAATTCCAACTTTTAAATCTTCCCCAGATAACCTAACTCTCAAACCTCACCACTCTAAGATTATTGGTGGAGATGATGAGCAGTGTTTGTATGTGATGAAGGTGGTAAATAAAGAGGCATTAGTTATGAAGAAAAAAGTTCAAAGAACAGAAATGGAGAAGATCTTTAAAATGTTAGACCATCTATTTTTGCCTAGTCTTTAAGCTGAATTTGAAGCCTCCCATTTCTCTTGTATTGTCATAGAGTTTTGTTCAGGTGGGAGGAATGGAAATGAAAATGGATATATTATTATAATTTGTAAATAATATTTACGATGTCATGCTTATGTCATTGGTTCGTCTGTCTGGTCCAACCGGTTCGACCGGTCTGACCGCGAACCATCCCCCTAACTGATTCGACTGGTCCGACCACGAACCATCCCCCTAACCGGTTCACTGTCCGGTTCGGTTTTCTTAACATTGCTTAGACATACATCTGCATCAACTGGTCATGCTAATATGTTAGTCCTAAATGGTCATCATGAAAGAATGTACAATAAGTGTCGCATAGACAAGCGACGTTTTTAGACATTATGTTATATATTGGCACAAACAGGCAACTTGCGAGTCACCAAGAACACGAGTATTGAAGAGCAAGTTATGATATTTTTTTACTACAGTGGGAAAAAACGCGACAAATAGTACTTGTATGGAGGATTTCCAACATTCTAGTCAGGCAATCAGTAGATATGTTGGTGCAGTTTGTGATGTGATATGTAAGTTGAAGTCAAATTTTATCAAACCACCTTACTTCAATGATGTTCCATCGGAGATATTGAACAACCAAAAATATTACCCGTTCTTTAAGGTATTTCATTATTATTTTTAATTAGTTGGCATTTAAGTTCAATGTTTTATAAATGTTATTAGTCATCTCATATTATTAAAATTCAATTTTTTTGACAGGACTTTATTGGAGTGATTGATGGGACACATGTACACGCTTAGGCACCAACTGAGGATACAGAGCGGTACCAGAATTGAAAAGGAACATTGTCACAGAATGTCATGGATGTATGCGACTTTAAGATGTTGTTCACATATGTCGTCACCGGTTGGGAAGGATCTGTACATGACTCTAGTATTGTCAATTCAATTCTAGATAATCCTAATTCTGGTTTTCCACATCGTCCATCAGGTATAACTTCTTTACGCATTTTAGCATTCTATAAACATTTTTTTAGACAATGACCAAATAGCATTCAATATTTGATTATAGGAAAATAATAATTGGTTGATGCGGGTTATGCTAACAGAGGTAGGTTCCTTACCCCGCATAGATGGGTTCCTTACCATGTTCTTGATACTCGTTGTAACGTGAATGAACCCCTTCAATTGTTTAATTACAGACATGCATCGCTTCGGAATGTTGTGGAGAGAACCTTTCGTGTTTTGAAAAAAAAGGTTTCGTATTCTAGATGGAATGAACAATTACCCGTTGGATAGACAACCAAAAATTGTTATGGCCTATTTTGTACTTCATAATTTTATCAAAAGGTTCAATATGCAGGACCTTATATTTGGGTTGTTTAATGTATGGAATGTGGAGGGATCAAATCAACCGTAGTAACGAAATTCAGACGACATGGCAACTCTTAAGGATAGCATAACAAATGCTATGTGGGAACAACATTTGTACGAAGGATTGTAAGGGTTGATTATTAGTAGCATCGTATTATTAATTTAGATATGTATTATTGTTTTTTTCTTAATTGATTTAGAAGTTGAAATTATAATGGAGAATTTTATTTTAATTTAGTTATAAAAAAATTACCGAACAACTATTTAATATTATATAAATCTACAGTGAAAAGTTCCTGAATCAAATAATATTTTAAATAAAATGCACCAATACATTCTTATGTTAAAATCCTTTTTAAAAACAAATAAACAAAACAATTATACAGCAATTCATTCAAATCTAATATAATATTCAAATAATTTATCAAACACTTTTTCAAATTCATATCGTAATCAATTAAATATTTCTCAACTCTACTTTTTTTAAAATACTATTCTAAATATGTGTTTACCAAACACTTTTTTAAATTCATATCCTATTCAATTAAATACTACTCAACTCAACTCTTTTTTTTAAATATCATTTTAAATATGTGTACCAAATGCAGTTGTATTTTTTATAAGTTTTACAAATTTGTCCCTAAATAAAAAGTAAATTGCAAAAAAAAAAAAAAAAAAAAAACTTGAATCCAAATGACCAAACTCTTTAACAAAAAATAAATTAAAGTAAAAGAACATGAATTGAAATAGATCCTTAATGTAATATTTTTTTAAAATATATTTTACACTATATACATTGGCTAAAATTGAATTGATATGTGCAAATTAAAAATATATTCAAATAACCAAACACTTATACAATTAAATCCACTTTTTCATACCACTTGTAAAACAATTAAGGTTAACTCTCATTTGAATCAAACATTTTTTTATAACAAATATAAAAATGGGTAAAATAATATGGTCACAAGAACCCATCTTCTCCATAAAAGAAAAAACAACACAAAATCTATTTGAATAGATTTTTTACACATATAAATTCAATTTTAGCCAAATTATGTAATGTAAGATCTATTTAAAAAAATATTACATTAAGATCTATTTCAATTCAATTTATATTACTTTAATTTAATTTTTGTTAAAGTGTTTAAAAATTAGAAAAAGAAAGAGATATACTTGTGGTGTGTATGTGTTGTTAGAATACTTTAATTTATTAGCTTTATAACTCATTTGTTGCTTTTGATAAACAAAAATTGATGTGCTTTGCCTAACTTTATCTAGAAGATTTTTCTGATTTAGAACTCATGACACTTGATTCTCAACTTGATGTTTACATTTTAGATATGCACTCTAATGTCAAATTTATGAGATTTAAAGATGTTGGTACGAAAACTCGCACCAACGAGAGATACTCGATCGACCTTGACGGGATCGAGCAAGCGGGTGCGTAACCCCCGTATATTGACAATGATATCCGATGGTTAGCAATGTAAAGTTGATTAGGTGCGTGTGTGGGTAAATAAGCAGAATGTAAATGAAAAAGAAGCTTTTAAAGTGGTTCGGCGGTATATAAACCAAGCCTACGTCCACTGATGTTATTGATATTACTCTAGAACGAGCTACAATGAGTTGTAAGTAAAATGACAATAGTTTTCCCTCTCCTCCCTCTTCTATCTTTCAAGCGTTGCTCCTTATATAGCCACCGTTCTAACAGTTGGTGGGAGTAGATAGATTACGGTGATCTACACATGCATTATCCCGGATCTCTTGGACCTTTTTTAGAAATGTCATGCTTAATCCCAGTTAAACCAGCCTTAGACGTTTCATCCATGCTTTGCAACAGTACTTGCATTAAATGTTGTTAGTTGTCTTTTCCCAGAAGTCACTCAATTATCTGCTTTGGGTTGTCAATGGAAGTAGGGGTACACGACACGCTCTCACCCTGTCAACTCTGCATAGCCTGGGACATATGGCACTCATCCAACGGTGGCAAAAATCCCTCCAACATTAACCCCCCAGTTTCCAATGATCGCGAGTGGTTATTGGACACTTTTGAGTGGGCTAAAAACGGGATGCGCGACCTGCCACGGATATTCAAGGTGCGACCCTCCATGATACGATACCTCTTTGGCTCTCGGAGATGTCGACTCTTCTGACATTGGTAGTCGAATGTCTTTTCACTTTTCGGCTTAAGCGGCGCAAACGTGTACTTTCTTCCCTCGTTCTTTGGATTTCGGTGATACTCAGTTGTTAGGAGTGGCCAGTAATGATGGCGCTTGATTTTCTTCACCCATTCGAGTGTATAAATGGAGTTAGCAATATTCTTCGGATGTACGCTGTCGTGAACATTTCATTCATTTCCCGATATTCAATCAATATTTACTCAAGCAAGTATTTCCTAGTCCCTTCCGTCTATCAATCAGAATGGACCATTCTCCGTGCAGAGGTGTTCCCGATGAGATTGAAACCCCCGAATGGCAAATGAGGGCCAACAACGATGGGGCAAGCCCCTTTTGTCCCATCGCTGCTGAGGGGAGAGAGAGTCCCCGAGTTTCAGTTAAAAGTGTGCGATCCCTATCTCCCAAGAATCTTGCAGATGATATATTGGATGACACTGCAGTCAATGCTGATATTGTGGGCCTTCTTACAGAGGGAAAATGATCCCCACCGTTTCGGCCAAGCTTCATCCCGGGGGCAGGTTTCGAGAGTCACCGAAGTCGGAGCCGGAGCCTACGGTTGTGATAGACATGCCTGACAACCTTCCCAGCCACCTTCGCGTTTCCTTTTCAACTCTTAAGAAGAGCGTCTCTCCAACGTACTGGGAGGAGGTTAGAGATTCCAACAGCGCCGATCTTTTGGCGAAAGTGGTTGTTGACCAAGCCAAGGTTGATTCTTTAGCATCAAATGAAGCGTTTATTTGTTACCTGATTGTTGTTCGAATATTCTGACATTTTTCTTATCTGGTTTCAGCTTATGGCTTCATCGTCCGCGCTGTTCCAAAGCGCATATGGAGATCTTTTGTCAATAGAGGATCGCAAACGACGTTCCATTGAACTGGAACGCGAATTGGCCTAGGCCTGGGCGGACTTGGGTGAGCTTCGTCGAGGCTACAACGATCTTCATGCCACCTTTGCGGACGTGGTGGGATTGAAGAACGGGGAGATTGAGCGTTTTGCTCAGAAGGTAGCGACGCTTTGCGCCAATAGCCTAAACCAGAACCACGAGATCTCCCGCCTTCACCAGGAGAGGAACCGGCTCCTGCGTGAAGTGGCATATATGACAGGGAACGAATCCTCAAGCTCGTGAAACTTTGTGCGAGGCTAAGGATTTGTTACGACCATCTTCCCCATGCTACTGCAGCAATAATTATATTTTTGACCTCCTTTTATTTTTTTATTTAATTTTTTTTTTTTTTGTAACCGTGTGGAGTTAGAATAAATAAAATAGAGAGATTTTACCCATCACATCTTTTACTTGGATTTTTTACTAGATTCCATGTATCTTCGCTCAATACATTGTGCGTCCATAACATTTAACTCGCCTCGCGATCTAACACTCAAGTACCAATCTTCCCCCGAGCATAAACTTTTGAGGTTTTGATGCCTTCTGTCGTTAGGTTGAGATATGCTAAGCACAATGATTGCAGACTGCCACATGTGTTGTTGCACCGTCTGTCGTGTCAGAAAAAGGATGCTTGTTGTGTCAGGGGTGTGATGAATTATCCCTGAGATGGCGGTTACACTCCCTGAGTGGATTAATGACGCGTGGCACAAATGGGACGGCTTGGGTCGTTTTATATTTCAAAAGGGATTATTATAAAATCCTTTCCATGCGAAGGTTTCATTGCCTTCCCTCTCTTTTGCTTTCAAACAAAACTACGTCCCCGAAGACTCGCTTACGCTCCCCCTCATTCCTCTCACCGTCGTTCAGGGTTTTGGTAAGTCGTTTCTCCCCTATTTTCTTTTTATCCTTCCTTTTGCTAAAGGAATGGTACTGCTTCGGCAACGTTCTCCTCCATTGATTGATTGATGCTTTCGCCTGGAGTCTCCCAGTTGGACTCTGGGTTCTTTATTCTGATTTTTGGCCCCATCGTCAATGAGCCATAGGGCCGAGTCGGGACACCATATTTCTAGGGCGAACGTGTTTAGAATAACCTTTGAGGTTTCTACCAACGTATGACACTTGTTCCCGTGCGTTTTCAGGTGTTCCGTCTCTCTTGACTCCAAGGTTATGGCTATCGACGATGTTTTGGCCATCGATGCTCATTCTGGCAATGGTTCCAGTGAGCAGACAGGGTCCGTGGCGAGTGCTACTATTAGTGGTTGTTTGCCGGAGGCCGCCCCTCTTCCTCCTAGGACAGAGGGCTCGGGCTCCACTGGTTCTGCCGCCCTTGTAGCTTTTGCTCCTCCTTCTAGGATGCCTCCCTCCTTACCAGAATGAGAGTTGGCTTGAGTTAGAGAGGAGTACGCGATATCCTGTGAACTCCGGGCGACCGTAGGTCACGCTCCTAAGGACCCTCCAGCGGGTTTTGTGGCGATCTCCGAGACGATTTTGAGGTGTGGGGTGTCGCTTCCCCTACACCCTTTCATAACCAATATTCTGAGGCAGTTCGAGATCGCCCCTCTTCAATTGATTGCCAACTCATATCTTCACATTGTTGGCATGCTTGTCGCCTTTCGTAAAGCGGGGATGGGTACCCTAGCAGTGAGCAAGTTCATTCACATGTATGGGTTGAAATCGAGTAGGACGGGACCGTATTATCTGTCCAAGACAAGGCGGACCGGTCCTAGGCTAGTTAACTTCATAAATAAGATCCTTCACTGGGATTCAAACTACTTTTTCTTCCGCGAGGATGGAATCCTGCCGTTTGGTACAGCGAATGAGTGATTTGTCACCCACCGTTTGTTTGAGCTTCGCGTTCGTTTTCTAATTGATTGACATTTTTTCTACTTTTTTCAGTTAATCGTGAAGAACCGTACGTACCGATTAGCTCGCAAATGCGACTACTACAATTTAGGGAACTCCCCGAAAATGAGCGAAACGTCGAGAAATTACTTTTGCGGGGAAATCTGAAGGATTGCGGGCTTTGTCCGCCTACTGCTCGCTTTCGAACAATTTTTATGACTTTCGCTTCAGACCATAGTGAGTATACTAATCCTTATGGTATACTAGCGTGCTTCAGGCCCTCGTTGATTCTGACGCGTCACTAATATGTTTTGCAGAGATGTGGACCATAAAACTCTCCGACCTTGCCCAAGGTGGAAATGTTGGCGCATCGAGTTCTAGGCCCACTGTTGTGGGGTCTAAGGGGCCTGGCCCCGAAACCACTCTGGCCATCCCCCAAGTTGAAGCACATGGGGCCGCGCCCCATCCCAAAAGAGAGACGAGTGGGGTCTCTACTCGACAGGGCGCTATTGAGATAAGAGAAATGGCTCGCTCGCTAGCCTCTTGCAAGAGGCAAAGGGAAAATGCTTCATCACTCGTTGGGCATCGCGTTGGCCCAAAACAAGCCGGAGGCTCGAAGGAGAAAGACTCTGTGGGCCTGGAGGGGTTCAACGTGCCAACTCACATCTTGCCCGGAACCATACTCCTCGATGAAGCTATCACCGACGAGGATTATGAGGCTTCAAGGAAGGCTTCCTTGTTGCAGTCCTTTCAGGACACAATGTTTATGATGGGGAAGGTATTGATCTGCTCTTTAACTCCCTTTCTTCTTCGAACGTGAGGAATTGTCTGTGTCATGATCTTTTCTCTTGTTTGCGAACTAATACAGGGTTGGAATAAACTTGCACTTCTCTATCAAGATGCATCGACGGTCCTGAGGGGAGTCGATAAAAATAAATGAGGAGCTGGAGTGGGTGAAAAAGGCCACTCGGGAGGATGTTGCTCGCCTTGAGTCCGAGCTCGATATAGCCAAAGTTGAGGTAGCCAAAAGGGACGAGGCCCTGGCGGCGACTTTGGAGGATGCTAGAGAGAAAGAGTCCAGGCATCGTGATGAAATCGAAGTTTGGGAATCGAAGAAAGGGGCTCTCCAGTTCCAACTTAACAATGCTAAGAGTCGGATTGAGGTGTTCCAGTCTCAATTGGTATTTTCAGGGAAGAGAATAGGCGAGCTTGAAACGGAGGTTACCCGACTCACCTTAGCCTGCGCGGACTCGGAGCGGGCTTCCGTTGTTGCTGTTTGGGAGACGTCGGTGTTTCTGGTGCAACAGACCTACCATGCTCATCCAACGATCGACTACTCTTATCTCCCCGAGGATTATCAAGAGGGGATTCAGAAGTTTGCCTCTCAGGACAGCTCGAGTGTGCCCTCCCCAATTCTAGCTCTTCAAAGTGACGACGTACCTCAAGGCAAAGGTGCACAGATTGTAGGGGAGGGATGAGTTATGACTGATGGAGACAATCCTCCTGCTCCAGTTTTATAGATTTTCCTTGTTTTTGCTTTCTTCGTCCTTTTCAGACTTTGTATTGTAACCTGAAATCGACAATCTTAATAGACTTGTTTTGTTTTCCGTATGCCTTATGTATGTAGTTTCCCAAGTTTCCTACTCGATTCGTTAGCTTATTCTTGCATGGATCCCGCATAGTTTTCGACTCCCAAGTTTCCGATGTTTTATTCATCTTTCTTCGGGGCACTATCTATAAACGAGCATTGGTCTACCGAAGTTCAGTACTAAACCTTCGGGCGGACTACAGTTCACAGGGTTTGACAAGCGAGCTTGTTTCCCTCTGCCTTCCGATTATCACGACTTGGCACGGGTTTATGACTATTGCCTTCACGAGCTTATCGTGAGCGGTCATACCTCGTGACTATTAGTTGTGTTTATACTGTGCTCCTTTAAGCGTTAAGGCATTTCTAAAATAACAAAATACGCTGAACTTCTATTAATTTCATCGTACACATAGCTCGGTTACAAAGATAGTTCATGGTTATCCGGCATTTTCGATGTTGCTCGGTCTAGAGCGTGTCTCTGTTGGCTATTGGTAATATTTGTGGGGATGCTCCGCATTCCACGCCGGTAGGATTTTAATGCCACTGAGATACTCCAAGTGGTAAGTTCTGAGGGCCAGCTTCTCGTGAATCCAAAAAGGGCCTTCCCAACTAGGTATGAGAGCTCTAACCTGTGGATCCTTAGTGCTTGGGATAATATTCCTCAGGACGAGGTCCTCCGGGTCGAAATCCCTTCCCTTACCTTTGCGATTGAAGTATCGTTTCAATTCTGCTGATAGGCCACTACCCGTAGTCGGGCCTTATCCCTATGCTCGCTTACCAAATTGAGCTTAAGCCGCAAAAGCTTTTCGTTCACATCTTCGCTAAAGGTTTCTCGTCTGAAGGTGCTTATCCCTAGCTCTAGAGGGATCATAGCCTCACACCCATATGCAAGCAAGAATGGAGTCTTGTTAGCAGCTGTTCGAGCGGTCGTCTTATACGACCATAACACCTCCGGTAATTCTTCTGTCTAATTACCCTTAGCATCATCAAGCTTTACCTTTAGCGTATGCTTTATAACCTTGTTTCTAGCTTCCACCTGTCTATTGGCCTGGGGCCGGTATACGGCTGAGAAACTCTTTCGGATTCCTAACCCTTCGCAGAATTCCTTGAATTCGCTAATGTCGAATTGCTTTCCATTGTCTGTGATTAGAGTGTGTGGGATTCCAAACCAACAAACAATATTCTTGTAAACAAAGTCACTGAGTTTGCTCGTTGTAATGGTTACCAGTGGCTCAGCTCCTGCCCATTTGGTAAAGTGGTCCACCGTAACCACCGCAAACTTGACCCCAGCTTTCTCATGGGGTAGCGGCCCTATGAGGTCGATTCCCCAGACTGTGAATGGCTAGGGACTGGTGAGTGTTTTCAGGTCTTGCGGTGGAGCTCACGGGATATTTGCAATTCTTTGGCACTTGTCGCATTTTCTCACGAACTTGGAAGAGTCTTCGTGCACCGTTGGCCAGTAGTATCCTTGGTGGAGGATTTTGTAAGCAAGAGATCGCCCACCCGCGTGATTACCGCATATACCCTCATGAACTTCTTGGAGGATATGGTCTGTGTCATTACTCGACACACATTTCAACAGCAGGGTACTGAACCCTCGCTTATATAATTGCTCGTTTATTAGTAGATAACGAGTTGACTTCGCACGTAGCGTGTGAGCTTCGTTCTTATTTTTTGGAACCGTCCCATCTCTCAAATAGGCTATAATCGAATCCATCCATCTACTGGCTTGCTCTATTGTAGAAACTTCATTGCTTGAATCATGAATGTTTGATTTCGACAGGAATTTCACAGGGATTGATCCATCAGCTCAGAGGTTCATTGCCGAGCCCATCTTGGCAAGTGCGTCCACTATAGAATTTTGATCTCTTGGGATTCGCTTGATGGTGAAGCTTTCAAAGCTGGCTAGCTCTTCTTTTACTTTAGCGAGATAAGCTGACATCCTCTCTTCTTTAGCTTGATATTCTCCCAAGATTTGGAAAACAATGAGCTGGGAATCACTATGGATCTCTATTGAATTTGCCTTCATTTCTCTGGCTAACTAGATTCCTACAATCATCGCCTCAGCCTCGTTGTTCGAAGCTTCAAAACCAAAATTGACTGCGAATAAGATGCGATCTCCTTCCGGACTCTCCAACATGAGTCCCACTCCTGCACCTTTCTCGTTTGACGAGCCGTCCACATGCAGGACCCATTTGGTCATCTCTCATAGACTTTTCTTAGTAAGGGGAGTGTTATTCAAGAGCCTATCTTCTTCTAGTTCATTTTCCTCTTCAGGTTGATAGGAGAATTCACACACGAAATCCGCTAGTGTCTGACCCTTGATGGCCTCCCGTGGGATATATTTAACGTCGAACTGGCTCAGTTCCATGGCCCACTGAATTATCCTTCCTGAGGATTTTGGCTTTTGGAGCACCTTTTGAACTGAATAGTTCATCAGGACGTGGATCGAGTGTGCCTAAAAGTATGGCCGTAATTTTCTGGAAGCGGTCAATAAAGCTAGTGCTAGCTTCTCCATTTCGGGTATCTGGTTTTGGCGTCGAGCAATTTTTTACTCACATAAAAAACTAGCCATTGAGTGCGCCCTTCCTCCCTCACTAGGGTGGTGCTAATTGCGTATAGTGAAACGGATAAATAGAGTAAAAGTGGTTCACCTGGTACTGGCTTCGATAGGAGAGAAAGACGACCCAAAAATTCCTTCAACTCCCAGAAAGCACGCTCGCACTCTTTCGTCCACTTGAATTCCTTATTGCCTTTCAGAATTTCGAAGAAATGTAAACATCTGTCGGTAGCCTTCAACACGAACCGACTAAGAGCGGCGACCCTTCCATTCAGGCTTTGCACCAGTTCTGGCTTAGTTGGGCTTTTCATGTTTAGGAGTGCCTGTATTTTATCCGGGTTTGCTTCCACCCCTGGCTGGTTAACCATGAAGCCCAGGAATTTCCCCGAGCTCACTCCGAAGCGCACTTCGAGGGGTTCAACTTCATCCTGTAATTTCGCAATATGTCAAGCATTTCCCCTAGGTGTTTGACGTGCTCTTTGGTCTTTTTGGATTTGACTAACATATCATCCACGTACACTTCTATTGTTTTGCTGATCTCATCGGCGAACATCTTGTTGACCAACCTTTGATAGGTGGCTCCCGCATTCTTTAACCCGAATAGCAATACTTTGTAACAGTAGATACCTCGATCGGTTATGCACGAAGTATGCTTCTCATTTGCCTCGCTCATCGGGATTTGGCTATATCCCGAATAAACATCCATGAAGCTTAAAAGTGCGTTCCCTGCTGTCGCGTCTACGAGTTGATCAATCCTCGGTAAAGGAAAGCTATCTTTTGGACAGGCTTTGTTGAGATCGGAAAAGTTAATGCATGTTCTACACTTTCCATTTGGCTTTTTCACCAGTACAGGATTGGCGAGCCACTCCAGATATTCGACTTCTCTTATAAATCGGTTTGCGAGCATCTTGTCAACTTCTTCCTTTAGAGCTTGCGATCATTCTACATCCATAGACCGGTGTTTTTTACTAATCGGTCTGCTTTTTGGATCGATATTCAAGCGGTGGCACATCACTTTAGGGTTTATGCCCACCATGTCTGCATGCACCCATGCAAATACGTCCGTGTTCGCCTTTAAAAAGGCAACTAATTGCTCCAATACAACTTTTTCTAAGTTACTACCGATCGATATTTCGCGCAGTTCCTCCGCTAGAGCTGTCAAAGCACCTTCCTTGTGCAGGCGAGGGTCGATCGAATCTTCCATCCCAACAGACTGTGGGCCCATGACCCCATTGTCATTGCGATTATGTTCCTCCCTTTCTCTACGTATGAGACTGCATCATCATAGCATCTTCTTGACTCTACCTGCGATCCTCTGACAACACCGACTCTTGTCGGGGTGGGAAACTTTATTGCTTGGCATTGGATCGAGGTCACGGCTTTTAGGTCGGCCAGAATGGGCCTTCCTAGAATTGCATTGTAAGCCGTTGGACACTTGATCACTAGAAAATCCGCCATTATCTTCAAAGTTGTCCGCCCTTCTCCCAGGGTCACGGGTAAGGTTATAATACCTTTTGGAAAGATATGGTCGCCTGTGAAACCATATATGAGTGTTGAGGAGGCTCGCAGGTCGCGCTCTCGAAAATCCATTTCTTTGAGCGCACTAAAGAAAAAGACGTTGTATCCGTTTCCATTGTCGATCATCACTCTTGAGACTTTGTTGTTTCATATCTTGGTCGTTATCACTAAAGCATCTTGGTGTGGCTGCTTTGTGTTCGCGGCCTCTTCTTTTGTAAAACCAATGATCGGGCTTTCTTGAATTGGTCTTTTTGATGGTCTCGATTCAATATTGAAAATGCGGGGGGAGGGGGGGGGGGGAGAGAGAATCCGTCCTTGCTTCGCGGGTATGCTACACCCGCGCCCTTCTAGAGTTTCCAGCTATATCGGGCCCGCCAAATATCATTCTGATGTGCGTTTCCTCGCTCCCTACATGTCCTCTCTTGGGGGACTTGCTTTTTCCGTGCCTATTGTCGGCTTCATTTTCTGCTACGAACTCCTGCAGTCGACCTATTCAGAGGAGTCCTTCGATCGTGTCTTTTAGAGTGCGGCATTCATCGGTGGTGTGACCCACATCCCGGTGAAAACAACAATACTTTTGCATGTCTCTCTTGTACTTGGGCCCCTTTAACTTTTCAGGTAAAGGCAATCGTCGAACTTCTTGGGACGCCATGAATACCTCGCTGATAATTGATACTAGCGGGGTGTGCTGGTTAAACCGTTGGTGATCGTCGCGTTCTCTTCGAAGGTTTATCCGCGATCTTTTTTGGAAAAGTCGTCAATCTTTTGTCTGATCGCGGTCATTTCTCCTCCGAGGCTCGGGTCGATCTTTTCTTCGCCTCTTATCGCGATTGCCTACTGCTCTTCCTCCCAAGGCGGCCACGGAGCTTTCCACTCGTTGGTACTTGGCTGCCATTTGATAGAACTGTGTTAAACTCACATGGTCCTTTGATTTTAGGTCGTTCCATAGATCGGTCTGCGGTCTGATTCTAGCAATCAGTAATGCTCGGATTGCCTCTTATGCTCGGTTTGAAATCGGGTGAGGTAGGAAGTTAGGGTTTCCCCTCTTTCTTGTCTGATGTTGCTAAGATAACTGATAGGAATGGCGAACAGTCACCTTTGGAATTACTGAAGGAACATAACAGTAAATTGTTCCCAGGTCTAGACTGCCCCGACGGGGATTCTCTTAAACCACCTTTTTGCGTCGCCTACTAGGGTGACCACAAAGCATCGACACCTTGCTGGGTTGCAGACTTGATGGAGTTCCATCAAATTGTTGAATGTGTCCAAGTGATCCTTAGGATCGCCCGCTTCGTCGAACTTTAAGTCGGGGATCTTGAATCCCTGTGGCAACGGGGCGGTGCGAACTTGTTCTGAAAATGGGGACCTTGCATCCTTTGATTTGGTGCTGTCTCGCTGGTCCCTGATATTATCAAGCATTTCTTGTACTCGATCTAACTAATCGTCAGTTTTGGGGTCCTGAAAATCTCCTTTAGCTTTCTGACGGTTTGCTAGAAGTTTTCCTCGAAGATCAGGTTTTCTTGAGTTTAACTGCTCGCGGGCATCAGATATCTGCCTCTTATCATTTTTGTGAGACGAACTGGCGTTTGATGAGGTGGTTGTATCGTCCGGCCGATAACTGAAATCGGATGTTGCGGTTTGATTACTCCTTCTTAAGTTGCTTGCGAGGATCCGACTTCTCTCATTTGAAACCGATGCCTCCGTTTCACGACGCGGGCTTGGGATATTTTACCGAGCATGCTCTCCCTATCTCTTTAAGGAGGCGCGGGAGGGCATAAGCTTTTATCCGTCGCACGTCTTTCTGGTTTTCTAATGGCACCATTATTCCTTGAGTTTCTTGCTCGAGGGGATGACTTGCTCCGTGTTTCACACATAATCTCCTACCGGTAGACCGCAAGGAGTTTGAGTCATTTTCTGCGGATTCTAGCTCCCAGCTGGGAGTTAGCGTGCTCCGCGAGTTTGGTCGTTGGCCTGCTAGATGCAGGTTGCTTATGCACTCCATATTGTTCTGCAATGCTTGTACCGCATTGGTGAGCGTTTGGATCATATCTCTCACAGGAGTTTCTCCGTTAGCGAGAGCATCTCCCCCTAGGATGTCGGTTGCGTCGTTTGTTGTCCGAGGTGGAACCAATGGGATTGCCTGAGCCTCTCTGGCGTTATCCCCAATCATTTGGCTTCGCGTCCTGGTCTTGGTCAGCTTTGCGAATGTGGTTACGGTGGTGACTGGATTTTTAAGGTGGGGCCCCCTCCTTCTAGCGCCAAAATGTTGGTACTAAAACTAGCACCAACGAGAGATACTCGATCGACCTTGACGGGATCGAGCAAGCGGGTGCGTAACCCCCGTATATCGACAATGATATCCGATGGTTAGTGGTGTAAAGTTAATTAGGTGCGTGTGTGGGTGAATAAGCAGAATGTAAATGAAAAATAAGCTTTTAAAGTGGTTTGGCGGTATATAAACCAAGCCTACATCCGCTGATGTTATTGATATACTCTAGAGCGAGCTACAATGAGTTGTAAGTAAAATGACAATAGTTTTCCCTCTCCTCCCCCTTCTCTCTTTCAAGCGTTGCTCCTTATATAGCCACCGTTCTGACAATTGGTGGGAGTAGATGGATTATGGTGATCTACGCACGCATTATCCTAGATCTCTTGGACCTTTTACAGAAATCCCATGCTTAATCCCAGTTAAACCAACCTTAGACGTTTCATCCATGTTTTGCAACAGTAATCGCATTAAATGCTGTTAGTTGGCTTTTCCCAGAAGTCACTCAATTATCTGTTTTGGGCTGTCAATGGAAGTAAAAGCACGTGGCGCGCTCTCACCCGTCAACTCTGCATACTCGGCTTGGGACACATGGCACTCATCCAACAGTGGGAAAAATCCCTCCAACAAAAGAGATTGGAGATCTTGCAAAAACAATGGTTGAAACTAAGAATGATTGAATGTTTGCATTAGTTTATTTGTTGACGAAATTAACATTGATTATATCCGTTGTCACTACAACTATAGAGAGCATTTTCAACAATGAATTTTGTGAAGAATCGTTTGCGAAATAAAATGAGTGATCAATGGTTGAATGATAGCTTAGTTGTGTATATAGAGAAATATGCATTTGATAGTGTCGATAATTAAGTCATTATACAATACTTTCAAAAGATGAAATCTCGTTGAGGACAATTATAAATGTATTAATTAATGAGAATTTTATAAATACAAAACTTGTGCTTATTTTAATTTAAAATTTTATTGTTCTTCCAACTTTGACCATTTTATTGTCGTTCCAACTTTGACCTTACGTCCCTGTTTGTACGGTCGTTACTAAGATTCCTTTGTAAGCATGAAATTATTGTAAAAATTCAAACCCTCTCGCCTTATATCAGAAATCTCTCCCAAAATTGAAACACTGAGTCTAGAAGTCAGTCTTCCACCACCGTAATTCGTGACTCCTCTTCCTAAATAAAAAATCTCTCTCTCACAATCCATTCCTCAAAGAACATTATACGACCCTGTCCTTATATCTCTTGCAGGGAGTGCTTGATCAGAAGCTTCGAGCTGACTTGGGTTCTTTTGGTGTAACTGGAAATTTACCGCCACTTTGTCTGGTATTCTTCCTTTCTTTTCATTGTTGTTGAAAAAAAATTTGGCATGTCAGTCAATAGAAAGAGTTTAGGAACTAGATCTAAATTTTATAAACTTTTGAAATGAGATTCAAGTAGAAAAAATTAGAAAAGGTTCAAGGTGATAGCCATTAAAAATATAGGCATCAAACTAATAAGGGGGGAAGACTTTGGTGTTAGCTTTGTGCTTTTTGTTTCATGTTTGAATAAGTTTAGGAACACTTCAATGTTCTGCACATCCAAGTATCCAGAAGTGCCCATGAACCTCATGGTGTATCAACTGTTGAAGAAAGGATGTGTAGAATAAAAGTGTGTTGTCCCAAGTGCTGAAGCATAGTTAACAGCAATCTGAAGCAGTTCATTGTCGAGTATCCAGGAGTGTCCATGAACACCATGGTGTATCACCTGTGTAGACAAGCCGTGAATTTGTGAAAGATTTCTGAAAAGCAAAGTTGAAAAAAACTTAATAAAAAAAATAGAAAAAGAGAAAAGAAAGAAAGAAACGAATAAAGTTTAGTTGAATAAAAGTCTTCCAACAGAACCCTTAACCTCTTGAGATGGCCTATATGCAATGTCAGTCTCTTGGCTTTGTCCTTTGTATGTGTTGCTTGTGTCTTATGGATAGAGGATTGAAAACTTAATAATGGTTCCATGCAACTAAGCTCAATGATCTACGATTGACAACCCTCATTTGTGTTTGTGGTCAGAATTTGTGTTTTCAAATTGTTAAGAAATCATTTGGTTGGTTGCTGAGTTGTGGTCCTGAAAGCTAAGGGTGATTAAAGTGGCAGCATAGGGTGAAGCATAGTGTTCCCATGGTTTCTCTTCATGTGTTTTCAATTTTTGTTTGTGTGGTTTAGTTTACATTGCTTGAGGACAAGCAAAGTTTTAAGTTTGGAGGGATCATAACTCTTGTTAATAGAGTTATAATAGTCCTAATATAGAGTCCTTGTTATAGTTTTTATTTCTATTTTAACTATTTTTGTTTTGTTTAGTTTAATATTTCACAACTTTATCAATTTCGAGTTTGATTGTATTTAAAGATAAAATGTGTGTTAATCTACTCTATTTTGGCTTAATTTAGGTTTAATTTCCTTGATTGATTTCCTGCAAATCAGAATCAATTGGCTTGTCCTCGGATTTAAATGGTTTGCTTGAAGACTTGATACTGTGAACCGATGCTGAGGAATGCTGGCGCAAAACGAACCAGATCTGCATGATAGAAAAAGCTCATGTGATTCTGTCCTTGTGCTGAGGTGTCCCGAAAAGGACAACCACTTTTTCAGTGTGATAGTGAGAGAATGCACAGTAACATGGCTGTGAGGGTTGATTTATTCTAGTATTATGCCAAGTGTTTCATGAAACCATACATTCTCTCTTATATAAAAGAAAAGTGAAAAAAATTTGACGGGGGTCTTCCTCATTTGAGAGAAGTCTTCCTCATTTTGAGAGAAGTCTTTTCCAAGTTTTCTACCACAAGAGTGAGTGACGACCAGGGATATTTTTAGAGTAGAAAAGTGCAGAGAATCATCAAGGAAAGAATAGTCATTCACAAGAGAGAGAAAGGGAGAGCTACCAAGAAGATATTCATCACCTCTTACTTGTATTTGTGTTCTTTAATCCTACAAACATAATGGTTGTATTTTATACTTTGTTTTATCTTCATTTCAGTATGAACTAACTGTTTTTAAGTTGGGTTTGAGTATTTGAACTCTTATTGTAATGTTCCTTTAACTTTAATATAGCTTACAAAGCATTTCATTTCATTTTAGCCAAATGGGTTTATTGTTGCAATGTTGATAGGGCCAGTTAATGCTTGCTGTTTTGCTTGTTGATTAGATGCTAAGAAGGTCTGAGAAATTATGGAAATCATTTGGCTAATGCAAGCCCTTAGGGTCATACGACAGTATGAGGAGAATACATAGACATATGGATGCTTCCTTGTATGATTATTAACAAACCGGGGTTTAAATCTGTTCTTTGAGTCTGAATCGGCATAGACATATGTTAGATTTAAGCTTTAGGGGACAAGCTTATAGAATGTTCGACGGAAAAGTAAAAGATATGAGGAGTTTATATCAAGTGAAATGTTATGTTGAGTTATGCTGTAACAATATTCATAGCATTGCAATAGAAGGGATTTTATTCAAACCTGACTTACCTTCCTTGATTACTGAATCTGTTGTTGTTACATTTCTCTGTTGGTTAGAACTCTTATTTAGGATTATTTCAGTTGCTTAGCTTAATTTAGTTGCATTATCATTTCATAATTCATTCTTTTGTGTCTATTTCATTATTGTTCTTTTTAGATTAATATCATCAATATTTCATTGATGTTGCTTTGCTGGAGCATCGATAGAGACTGACTAGTTTTACAATCCTCGTGGAAACGATAACTCGATTCTTATGAATCTATATTACTTGTCAACCGCGTATACTTGTGCATGCATGTATGTTTCCGAATAGACAACAAATTGCCGTAAGAAGTGTACTTTTATAGTATGAGTAAATGTATATTGTTTTGGTTATATTTGGTAACCATTAACATGATGAATGAATGATGTATTAAATTTTGTAATAAGTGTTAAAGACCTTTAGGGGGGAGGTTCACATGATCCACATTGTTAATTGTTATGATTGATTGTCAATAGAATTGTAGTGGCATGATTATAATGTGTTAAATTCGGAATTGGTAAAGTGGAGAACTATTTTGACCCTACTCAAGTATTATGATCATAACGTGAGCTATAGAAATCATAATGAGGTGATTTGGGAAGCATTAGAAAGATAATAAATAGTTCTAGAACTTTCATGTTTTGACTGAGAACCAATTCTGTGAGGAACAATGTAATATATGGCCAAGACAGTAAGGTTTTGAATGATAGTCTAATGTTAGCATAATTAGTTCTTATAAGTGTGAGATGATTATGCAATGTTTTAATGATGCCATGTACTGATGTTTTTA
>WYDK02000041.1:258039-268783 GCA_009867345.2 Toxicodendron radicans | reverse complement strand
GAAATGACATGTTGTATATTCTAATGAAAATAACCATGGATATGCCCAAATGGCATAGTTAGATTCTTGTTAATTTGCAGTACAAGATCCAATAATGTTAATTAATTATTTGCATGCATACAAATTAATAAAGTTAATTCTTTCTTACAGAATATGATTCATAAATTAACTAATTAAAGCAAGAAATATACTAAAGAACATACTTAATCTATATGAAATCGTATTAATTTAAGGTGCCATGAACGCATATTTATATAAGTTTATTTATTTGATACACATAATATGGAGAAGGTATAGGAACGTGAAAGCAGCACAATAATATGCCTAGCTAAATCAGAGGACAATACTTATTAGGTACGCAATATATATAGATCCGATACACGAATCGATCCTCCAAACTACATTATATTAAACAGAAAGGGAACCCCTCCAAGGAATCTAGTTGGACGTTTTCCTCAAAATTGAGAAGCTGCTGATACTCCCCAATTATTTCATCTAGCATGTTACCTTCAATAGGAACAAAGTCTAAGGATGAAAAATCAATTCCATAATTTGCAAGACTGTGTTCTCCGTTGCGACAACTACCACCCACCTGATCAGAATTAGCTTCTTCTTCTAAAAGATCAGGCCACCATGCAACTGGATTTGCATCATTTGAACTTATTATATTTTTTTCCCCTTCGGAAGGTGAAGATGACCCACTTCCCATGTTATCAAAACCCGTGTTTCTAATTGCTAAAGAGTATGGGGAAACCCTAACTGCCTTGGGGAGATAAATTTTTGTCTTTGTAATCTCTTCGTTTGCAGTATTACTACTGTCCTTGTTGTCATTCTTCTTTTGTTTCATTCCATTGGTGGACTTGTTCTTTTTCTTAACCACTCTTGGTTGAGTAACTCTACTTGTTTCCACTCTCTTACTAAGATGGGAATTCCAATAGTTTTTAATCTCATTGTCGGTTCGGCCTGGTAGTCTTTTTGCGATGAGAGACCAACGATTACCAAGAAGAGAATGAAGCCTGATAATTAGGTCTTCTTCATCAGACGAAATGTTTCCTCTCTTTATGTCTGGTCGCAGATAATTCATCCATCTTAACCTGCAACTTTTCCCACATCTAAGCAATCCTGCAAACAAACCAAATATAAAAAAAGTTAAACAAGCAAGCCTATGAATATAATTAAATTTCATCATTTTCATGCGTCATGCCAGAATTAAGCAATCCATATACTAGGGAATTATAATGCTAGCAAATTAGGAAGCCTAGATTATTACCAGCTCTTTTTGGTAAATTTCTCCAATGGCCTTCACCATGTACCCGAATATAATTAGTTAGCAAAGTATCTTCTTTTGCACTCCATGGACCTGTACGCAAACCCACCTTTGAGCAACATGGGGCTCTTCCCATTCTTCTTCTTCTTCTTCTTTTTTTTTTTACAAGAGATAATACAAGTGAAAGAGATCAGGGAAGCTAATAATTAAAAGAACACGATCGAGTAACGACAACAAATTTCCCACCATTCAAGTGGCCACAGAGAATTTGTGACGTTCGAGTGCTGTACACATGAATACTTATAAACCGGTTAAAAATAGAATCACGTAGCGAAAGTTGGAGATGGAGAGAGTAAACATCTAAAATATATACAATTGGATTATCTTAATAAGACGTGCTAGACATGGTGTTATTTAATTAATTACACTGATTCCCAAGGGTGAAGCTTCAACCGCCATTCTTTCAGTCATCTGTCGTTCAATTCCCCCAACTACTGGTTCATTTGTTAATTCTAACAATCTCATTTTTAATTTGGGATTAAAGTTGTGATACGTCTTGTTCATAGTTTATATATTTCTGTAAATTTATTAAACAAAAATACAACAATAGAACACACATCGCCGACAGCATACCTTTATCTTGGTTTTAGTAACATAATAATTTCACTTCTATACACATTTATAAAGATTATATTTCAATACGGAAGTTGATTTATTAATAAAATTTTTAAAATAAAAGGTATTTTCTTCAGAGCAATCAATTAAAGAGATCACCAGATCCGTTGTTCTTGGATTCTGAAACATATAAATTAATTTCCCTTCAATACATTAGTAAAGAATCATTTCAGTATGCATATATTGTTGATTTGTTTAATGATTTATTTGAATACACACTGTGTTCTTCGAATTTCGAAGCAGTGAATTAAAATTACTAGATCCGTTATTTTTGGGTTGATATAATAATTTTTTAGTGGTATAATACACATGGTTGGTGTCAAATATCATATTAGAAGATAAACCCTCGCTAGGTACGCCAATTGCTAATTCGATTCATCTTTGCAGAGCCAATAGACGAAGACCAACAAAACTGTCAACAGTCTGGACCCAAAAAGCTCTTCAATGGCGTATATTGGCTTAGGTTCGTTCATTTTGTAGTCAGGCAATGCCAAACCTAGTGCTCCACATGGCCCGTAAATTCAACTAAGAAAAAATTATATTATACATACCTAACAACAATATTTATATATAGTAATTAAGTTGATATGGACAAATAAAATACTTAATAAATGAAGAAACATGATTTGATAATGAGACATCAATTTGTATAGATTATTTGTACTTAAAATATTAATTACGATACTCATTCTATATACACGATAATTGATAAGTTTCATATAAGGACTATATATCATATGAAGATTAAATAAGTTATTTCTTTAATGGATATTTTTAATAAGTTTTATTGACTAAACTGTAGATTTATGAAAAAGCAAAACTCAACAATGCTCAACGACTTCTCAGTCATTCATGGCTGATTTTCCACCAAATGAACCTTAATTGTCAAAGCAATTAATTTGATGAGACTTGAGTCCACTATTACTCAGAAGTTTATTAATTATGCATATTCATGCTCAGATCCTGCATTTACCATTATAATGCAACCTTTCATCAAAGTAATTTGAAACTTTTTATCCCCAAATTTGGACAGTTAACCTTTATATATGGACTCGAGACTTATAATTAGCTGATAACTTGGCAGTTAGAAATCACTCAGAATGCCATTTCTGACTTGATAATGATAACTGATTTGTCAAAATAACAATTCATTGCGTAAGCTCCTTCTTTCTTAGAGTCTACACCAACCAAACCTTAATTTCCATTTCTCTAAAACGATCTTCATTGCCTTCTTGTTTGACTAAAAAGATTTATGCTGCAGGGCTTCTTTCTTTGGGCTGCTAGTTTTCTTCTTTTATGCCGTGTTACTTACACAATGTCCTATGGGGTCGTCTCGTCCGTATATATATTTGAACGTCAAAGGCAAAGAAAAGTTAAGAGTGTTTGGCTCCAGCTTTCTCAGCGGAAGCTTTAAAAAATTATTTATTATCGAGTATTACAGTGATATTTTAATTAGAAAACAAAGCTAGACTTATTGTATTTAATTAGCACGTTTGTTAATCTAATAACAACGATGGTGAAAGCATGCATGTGGAGATTATTTTGTCTGCCTCATAGAGGAGTTGATTTGCTAGAAAGACTTAAATTTCGGTGCTAGCTGAATTATTTTGGAAGTTAAAGTTAAACATTTTTCCAAGAGGAATGAGATCGATGTTTCAAGAGGTACACCATCAAAGGCTCTTTTAATTTCTGTTTAAATTAATGCAAACCCATATATCAATTATACTTTTTTTTTTTTTTTTGAAAAAAGGTAAGATGTATATAAAAGAAAAAACTGTACAAAAATACGAGGGGTATACCACAAGCAAGGTCAACCAAGATCTAAAAGACAGAGAAAAGGCCTAAGAACCATAAAAAAAGAGCTCGTAGGCTCCAGAAACTAGGATGGGCACTTGCGCCCTAGGGAGCACGTAGGCTTAAGAAACAACAAACAACAAAAGGAAACCAACATCAGCAGTCAAGTAAGCGCCAAATGACTCAAATCTGAGATTGAATGTCATACCTGGAGGCTAAATCGCAAACTCGGTCTCGAACTATGGTGTAGATCTCATCAATAATAACATGACGAGTCTTGCTCTCGTGACTGAACACTCGGTTATTCTTTTCATACCAAAGAAAATAAAATGTGACAGATAGGACTAACCGAGTTAGGAGTCTTCTTTCAGTCAGTAGTGTAGGACAGTCTAGTGGAGTAAATCTGGCCAAGAGAAAAGAGGCCAAGCGATGATGGTTTTGGCAATTACATTTCCTAATATAACAGTTCATTTTGATAATTTATAGTTTAATGGATTTATTTAATTTATATAGAATTATGAAGAAACATATTTCAAGGAAAGGCATATGTAGTTAATTGATTTATTTAATATAATTATCTTCTTAAATAAAACGTGTTCGAAGCAGTAAATAAATATCACAAAAGATCTATTATTTTGGGTTCATTCATAATTTTAATAATTTCGTTGACTCAATATTTTCATAATAGGAAATAAATTATCGACGCATTAGGAGCATGGTAATTTGATTCAAAGTTTTGCGTGCCAATTGCTAACTCCAACAAGACTTGCCTTAGAGTTTGGATTGAAGCTTCAATATGGCAATCCTTGGGTTCAAACTTCTAATTGAGCACTCCATGAACCTCTATGCAGACCCTGTTTAGAGCAACACGGGGCTCTTCCCATTTTTCTCTTTTACAAGATAAGCAATATATACTCAAAGAGAAAGAAGCCAAGGACAGCACGAGTGATTACAACACTTCCTCACCGTTTAAAATGCCATGAAAATACGAAGGCCATGATAATAGATGACATGTTACTGAAATTATATGTTATGGAGATCAAATATGAATAAATTATAAATGGTTAATGAAAGTTGGAAATGGAAAGAATAATGCCTAAAATATACGGGGTTATTTTCACATGTGGTTAGGTATGGTGTCATTTTATTCATTATACTCTTCGACCAATGTCACCCTCTTGTCACTTCTTTAAATTATTTTTCCTTCTTTCAACTTGTTCCATTTGTCATACGCTTCTTTCTAAATCTTTATGTGTTTTTTTCTCTCATGGAATACTAGATTTGTCGCAATGTCATTGGTAGCTTCGTTGTCACAATATAATTGAACATGCTTTCTTACTTGTTCTTCCAAACGTCCTAATAACCCAATAATCTAAGTGATCTCACATGTAGTTTTTGCCATGCTCTATACTCAACTTCTGCTGATAATAGGGATATTGTTGATTGCTTCTTTGTCTTCTAGGATATGATGGCTCCTTTAAGTTTTATACGGAAACCAGTGAGAGATTTCCTTGTCATTGGACATGTAGCCAAATCTGTGTCACAATATGTTGTGATGTCTATATGCTCATCTCGATGTAAGAGGAGTCTCAAGTCAGGACAACCTTTCAAGTACTTAAGTACTTTCATAGCTGCGTCCATGTGAGATTACTTTGGCATGTGCATGAACTGGCTGAAAATGTGCACTACATAACTAATATATGGTCGTGTCATGATGAGATAGATAAGTCGGCCCACAAGCCTTTGATAATGTGAGGGATCTTCTAGTGGTGGATCTATCTCTGATGATGACGTCCCACTGTCATATTTGTAAACCCCTCTCCAGTCAGAGATCCTCTGAATATCCCACAATGAGAATCCAAAGGATTCATGTCTGGAAAACGAGTTGTGTTTAAAACATGTATAGTCATAATAAAATTTAATTATTTATATAAATAGCATCCACAGGATCAAAACTTGGATTTTCAAAAATTTTAAGAATTTATTTGAAAATCTGTCAATCTAGGCATATACATAAGCGTAACCCTCAAAAGATGTTTCATAACCATTTCTTATTTACAATATTTACAGTAACATAAATACATCAAGATGACAGTAATTCATCTCCCTTCATGCGCAACCCCACTTTGTCCATCATCCTTCGCCACTGATTTACTTGAAAAATAAACAACAATGAAAGGGGAGCGTTAATCGCTCAGTAAGGAATGATCCATATAAATATGGGTGTGGCAATTGACATTTAATAAAATATCTTCATCAACACACCACAAAGCCATTTCATCTAGGCATGATTTCCTTTCCTTATCATTTCATATATACTCATAATCTTATTCAATGGCCATAAAAGTGTTAAGTGTACACATACATCCAAGTATGTAGACATGGTGCACACATATATCATATGTCGTGACATAACATTTCAATATCATCTAACATGAGTATACATCGTCTCATGATGTAAATAACATCATAACTCATGTAATATAACTATATGCATATGAATCATTTAACATGAGTATAAATCATCTCATGATGTAAATACATCATAGCTCACGTAATGCAACTACATGCATATGCATCATTTAACATCTAGTCGATCAGACTTTTCTTTACATCTCAGGCATTTTATATCGTCTAGCCTCAAATTCATCTAGAGCTCATTTAATCTGGAGGCGTGCCTACGCATTATTTAATATCTGAAGCATATGTTCATCTATCCTCAACCGGTATACGAGGAATATGCTTACGCGTTTTCATTTTGTATACATGCATTTCAAACATCTTATGGCATGGATATACATGTTTTAGTGAGCATGAATTATTAATCCATTACATTACATCTAGCTCACCTTTATCATCATAAAACATGTATTTCATTACGTCTTCATGCCATTTCATAACATCATCATGCATTCATGCTCATGTCCATGTATAATTTCATTAAAATTCATCTAACTAATGTAAAACATTAGTACATGGCATCATTAAAACATTGCATAATCATTTTATACTTATAAATATTAATTAATTATGTTGACATTGGACTATAATCCAAAACCTTACTGTTCTGGTCATATATCATCCTGTTACTTACAGAATTGGTTCTCAATTAAAACATAAAAGTTATAAAAATATTTTCTTATCTTTCTAATGCTTCAAGAATAATCTCATTCTGATTTCTATAGCTCAAGTTATACTCAGAATATTGAAGCAGGTTCGAAATAGTCCTTCAACTCACCAATTCCGAATTTGTCATAATATAATCATGTCATAAAAATTCTATTGACAATCAATCATGACGTATAGCATTATGGATCATTTGAACCTCCTCCCTAAAGGTCTTTAATACTTATTACAAAATGTAATACATCATTCATTCATCATGGTAATGGCTACCAAACATAACCAAAACAATATACATTTACTCATACCACACAATTACACTTCTTATGGCAATAATACAATGCAACCTCCTGGCCCTCCTTACTACGAAATATGCCACATCCGTATCAACACTTCCTTTCCACAACGAAACATAAAATATAAACAATTGCCATTAATAAATTCTATGCCCTAAAGCATACAATTTAAGTCATTTATTCCTATTCCATGGGAGGTTCTTCCTTACCTTTTTGGAGAATTTCTTCACCAATTCCTTTGCCTTTAGTCTCCTTGACACCTTGATCTAAATCATGCAATAAACCATGAGAATTTAGTCTTTAAGGCATCAAAAACACATTAAAGCATCATGGCCTAAACTTACTACTTTAGTCGAAAATCAATACTTCCAAACATAATTATTCTTATCTATCTCATTATCTAAAGCATAAATATAACACATAATCAAAACAAGCTCAATCAAGGCCACTTTATGGTTTGGCCGAATTCTCCCCTAATGATCATGGTCCCACATCTTCACCATTTCATCATTAATTCTTCTTCATCACATCATAAACAACATGAATACATCATCAACTATGCAAGAAAAACACCATGGAGGCTATAACCACCCTTGGCCAAATTCTTGACTTCTTTAATCCACACAATTTCTCAACTTTCTAATCATTCAATCTTCATATTAATACACTCTAAAGTAAGATGGATACATGAACATCATCAATCATGACATAATTAATCAATATTCCAACTCACCTCTTACAATAAACCTAGGGTAAAGTTTATCTCAACTTAAACTTAATTTACTTACCTTGAATTAATACCTTTTCAAGCCAAAATCCTTCCTTGAATCAAACTATCACTCCCTTCAATCTAGAACAGCACCAAAACATGAAAAACAAGTGATTAAAATATGTAAAAACTCTTTAAAAACTTAGATTTATACCTAGATTTATACCTTAGAAGTATAGTAGATGAAAAACCCTAAGCATCTTTACCTTAAATCACCTGATTTTCTATGGAAAATAGAATGAAAATTTGAGAGAAAATGAGAGGTTGAAGTCGACAATCAGAGGTAGAAGAATGGATAGAATTCTAGATTTTCATTCTTTATATAATAAAATTTTTACACTACTTTCCCATTTTGCCCTTCCACTTGGTGTTATTTATAATTTTGCCACTTGTGCTTTTACGCAAATGCCCTCACTATAAATATATTCTTCACCTAAAATGTTTTCATTTCATTCCCCACTTTTTCCTCTAATTCCAAGTGAAAATACCATTTTACCCCTAATGAAGATTTAATATTAATTCTTTTTATTTCCTTTAAGGCGATTTCAAAGGATTAATACTAAGAGTATGTAAATGAAATATACAATCTTACATATCTTTTACGTTCCTCGGTGTGGGCATTACAATATTCCTAAGTAGTGAACTTGGTGTTTTGTTCAACGGGAATGACACTTGGTCTGCATGTTGGTTGACACGACCCGCCATAACCCTCCCTATCCCACAGGCTTTGGGTGCACCCATGAGAATCGAGTGACTGAGATGTGCCGTGTGAAAATTTGTAAAACTTGTAAAACATGTTTTCTTATTACACTTTACGTAAAACATTCTCTTGGTTTTGTCGTAAAAAACATAAACATAATACATATTTGAAAATCTAAAAGCATGCCACCTACATTTTATAAAACCCGAAAACGAAAGGTATCGGATTCTCGTATATTTTACAATCAAGCATGAGGTAAACATAGGAAATAAACATATTTTCTGTAGTGGGAACAAATTGTGATATTTTTACACACATGATGAGTCGATGATGTATGGCCCAACCTAGAGTAAAACTCACTCATCGGCACGATCTTCCTGTGAACCTAGGGAAAAATATTCTAAAAGGGGGTGAACTGAAATACTCAGTGAGTGGGGGATTGGGATAAAACATTTTCCTGAAAAACATTTATGCATGCAATTCATGCTTACTAAAAACACTTTTGATGAACATGTTTGAAAATTTCTAAAATCTTTCATGTGAACTGGGTATAACGCTTAAAACTCTTTTCTGAAGACTTAAATAAAATATAAATGTAAATGCTCATGCTTCTGAAACAAATGTTTACTCAAAATTATGTTGCACCCATCTATGTCATCACTCAAAAAAGCATAAAGCATGTAGACAAACAGTCATGAATTCTTAAGACAATGATGTTTTATGAACGTCATTTACACAATAAAACTTAAGACAAATTGTAATTAATGCAATTAATCCATAGCTTTTCTAATACTAAAAACTAAATCTGATTATGAAATCTATAATAACTTTGAAAGGTCATGTTGCAAACATCCACAACATCACTCAATAAATGCTTATTTCGTGTTTCTAGAACAACATTTTAAAACATGCAACTAAAATTCATGCTTGCAACATTAATACTCATGCATCCCAAGTTTCTCATGTCTTTAAAACCACATTACTAAAAATCATATTGCAAATGTCTGGATTGGTCTCATAAAACTAGCATTAATAAATGATAACTATTATATGATGATATAAAACTGAAAACTAATTTCTAAAAACTATGTACTAATAACTGATTTTCTAAAAACTGGGAACTAATTTCCTGAGTACTGAAAACTATACTCTAGTACCTGAATGTCGTTCTCATAATCTGAAAACAAACGCTAAAAACTATAAGTTGATACTAAAAACTGTAAGCAGATATCTTATTTTGAAACTGTACAAATACTGAAAACTATCTCAATAATCTGAATCCCATATTGTAGATATAGCTAATACTGATACTGAAAAACTCTCACAACAACTACTACCCTAGGGGGGGGGGGGGATTCATACCTGGTGAGCGTCCCACACACAAGTAGATCAAGGGATGAACCTGTCATACTTGAGAAGATCTAACATAGCTAGGGTAGAGCTTCTGAAACTACATACCTAGCAGAAAGCTCATCACTCAATCCGAGCACTAAAAAATGGCATACGCATGCGCATAGCCAAAATGTGAAACTATCATACCCGACGGAATCCTGCATCGCTCAAGCAGAGCCAAAATCTATATCACTGGGGACGAGTACTTCGTAGGGTGGTTTTAAAACCACAATAACCTCATGCGTATTTATAATTGACATATAACTCATGAACATACCACATAATGACTTATAAATTATGCATATTTGACATAACAACTAAATATCACATTCAGGGGTGAAACTGAAAATTTTTAAACATGTTTCAGAACTGCCAATTTAACCCAGATTAAAAACTACTTCAACATCACATTACCATAGTATATGCCCGAAACCAATCATAAGCAAATATCACTTTTAAAAAATCAAAACTCAAATAACACATTATGGTTATAATCTATCATAATTCAGTGATGGAGCTAGTTAAGGATCCGGATGCATGCCCATCTAGGGTTTTATAATATTTCTAAAACTCACAAAAATGTTACAATTAATTAGTTAAACAAAGCATTTTGATTAATGTAATATTATGATTATTATTGACAAATTGTCTCTGATGTGGTGTGAACCAACTACTAGCAAGTGCACTAGTCTCAAGTAATATAGTGTAACAAAATTTAGGATATCGTA
>WYDK02000041.1:215881-235155 GCA_009867345.2 Toxicodendron radicans | reverse complement strand
ATTTCTGATTATTTTGTGGTCCTCGCTTCCTTAAGGCGCCGGCCTTGCCTTCTGACTACTGCAACAATAATACCCCCTGCTTTTTAAAGCCGCGTTTGGCTTACTACTATTATTGTAATTCGCATTTTTTTGGTTAGCTTGTTAAGGAGGTTAAAAACATTTTGGTCTCTCAAGTTTAGTTAGCCTAAATAATTATGTCTAAATTTTAAGCAAAATTATCAGTGGACAACAATTTATTCCTTTTTTGTTATTATGTAAGGATCTAAATGTGACTTTTCAAAATTAATGTACTCAAAACGAGAATCAAATAAATTAAGATCAACAATCAACATCCCTCGATGGCCCCACGTCACTCGGTAGTACTAAAACAAATGTATTTAAAATAATACTTTAGCTCCTCTCAATTGACCTTTTGGTGGACATCTAACTCGTCAGAGATTTAGTGGGTCCCTTCTAAAATCCGCCTCACCAAGAAATCAGACTGAATCAACGGTTGTAATAACATAATCACTTCACATTGATGTGATTTATTTAATTAATTTAATAAATTTTAAATGAATATGAACATGACCAAGTCATCGAGAGCTGACGTGGAATCCACTAGCACATGCGGTCCACGTCATGAGGAAGCTCATCACGTGATAGCATACACCAGAAGTTTGGTAAATTTAAGATCAGACGGTTGTGATTAGATTCCTTACTTGGTTGGGTAGGAATTGAATTGATTTGGCATGCGCATGAAAAACGAAAGGGGGGTCCCACAAGACCACCAGCTGCAGCAGGCAGCACCGCCCACTCCACACGCTGCCCTTGCTTTTTCGAAGACTTCAATTCATGTCTGCGCTGTGCGCCTGTGCCTGTGCCCTCTGTGGGACAGGTTTCGTTAACCCAGCAATTTCGTTGGGCCCCACCGTACCCCACAACACATATGACGGCTTCCATTCGCCGCCATTCTCCACTACCATAGACGCTACCGTACTACAGTAATCCGACTTAAGTTAAGCGTTGTGGAAGTGCTTTAGTGAAAAGCGCTTCCAGATTAAAATCACAAGTCACAAGTCAGAGTCATGCATGCATGGATGGATGATGGGATGATATATTATTAGTTTTTGATTAACCCAATGTGAAGAATCCACGTGTGCATGTTAAAACAGAAGTGGATTCGTGAGGACTTGGGAGTATGATTAGATAAGGTGAACCGAAGCATGATAGCAGTTTGTTCAAAAAGAAAGCCCACGTGGGCCTACTTTTTTATGAGTGGAGGGCCCATTTAATCAATCAAAGTCATGATTACAACAAGATGGGGATTGAAGCAGCCAATCACCACCGTTTAATCATTTAGTTCGAAGATGTGACTGCACAAATATTTGGCACACCAGAACAGACAGACCATTCGAATCTTAAGTGACAAGTGAACGGTTAATGCTCTGTTTGGTTTTAAAAAAAAAAAAAAAAACATGAGCTTTTTAGCTTTTTTGATTTCTTAAACCAAGATCCAGTTTTGATTACGGTCAAAGTGTTTGATAAATTTCCCAAATGAAGCAGACTAAGCTATGATGATAGAAATTGCTATACTTCTATTAATAAAGATCAATCAATTAAGCTATTGTCAAGTCGTTTTTGAAGGCTATACAATACCGATTGCTGGTGCAGTCAAGTCATTTTCCATGGATTAATTACTGTTTTAATTTTGGTTTTAAAGTTAAATAAATCAAGAAATTAAAACTTTATACTATATATTATATGAGACCGTACGTATTATTATTATTATCATTTGCTTTCTAATACGGGCTGTAAAAGGCTAAAAGCCCAGTAGTAATAATCAGTGCTTCCTCCTCCTTTACATGTTTCATGCATAAAAGCGCTTCCACAGGCGCAATAAGCACTTGGAGAAATAATAAGCTTCGACTTGTTGACTTTACCTGTTCATATCACTCAAAAGAAATTAAAGGAAACAAGAGAGCACATTAATTAAACTCATGAAAAATGAGAGCTTCAATTTCATGGTCAGAAATTAAAGAGAAACCAAGGAAGAGTTATACAAATCCACCAGGGAAGTTTCATTACTTATTCTTAAATTCGGTTTATAAAAGGAGGGTGTTCAATTCAACGCGCCGACTAACTATTAACCTAAACATTTTAGTCTATTTGTTTAACCCGATCCTATTATATTATCTTATTTGAATAATATAAATACATATTTATTTTATTATTCTAAAATTTTATTCTATTAAAACAATTAAAAAAAAATTCAAATTAAAATCAAAACATTTTTCCAATTTGTTTTCAATAAAATAAAAGTTAAAAAAATGGTAAAAATACCCCCACCATAAGAGGCCGTTAGTAGCCATTGACACCGATCGAAAACGTTACAAGGCATTACTGACAGTGCATAAGTGAGGTCTTTTTCGGTTAGATCTATTTTGACCATTTTCAATTATGAATTTGTGACTAGAAATGGCCTCACCGACGACTCCTAGTCACTATAACGTTTTTAATCGTCGCCAGTGATCTTTTATAAGTGGGAATGTATTTACTATTTTGTTAACTTTTATTGTGAGGTATTTAATAATTTAACAAATATTAGGAAAATAAAAAAAAAATTTTAATATTTCAAAAAATATATTAAAAAACATTTAAAAAAAATTAACTAAATACATTTTTCAAAGTCAAATCCTATCTAACTTAATTTAATTCATTTTTTCATATATCCTATTCAAAATAAATAATCATTTAGATTTTAATTTGTAGTTTGTAAATAGATGACATGATGTATTCTCAAAGAGAATAAAATAAATAATATTTTATTTATTAAGACAAAGCCACTCATCACTGTTTCTTTCTCTCTCTCTTTCGCTCTCAAATACACACGCAGCACATAAACTCTCATAAAGCAAAGGTGAGAGATATACATAGAACGTCCACACACTAAAATCCATCTCACATTCCTTTTCCTACTTTATTAACCAGTTTCAAGTTAAAGCCCTGGTTTTTTTTCTTTTTTTTTTTGATCTCTTAGAGATACCATTTCTTCCTCCTTCTTCTTGAGTTTTCATCATGGATACTACTCAGTGGCCACAGGTAGAGAAATCTAGCTATCACTAGCTGTGTTCATCAAGCTGTTGGTTTTTTCATAATCAGAAAAGTTTAACTGTATATGGGGTTCTTTCTCTTTTTTCTTTTCCCTTTTTTATATGTTTTGAAAACTAATACAGGATGATGGTGTGTTCATGGCTAGTGCAAGTCCCCACTCAATTGGATTTAGTTTTTATCAGTTCTTCAATATTTTGCACTTTATCTTTCTCTTTTGCCTATGTGATAAAGAAAAAAGGAGTTCTTTTATATTTTTTTTTTCATTTTCTCCTTTCATGTTGGGATGTTATGATCTTTAAACGTGTAAAGCAGATGCCCTTGTTTGGTTTTGTTTGTTTGTTTGTCTGTTATCTTCTTTTTAATCTTCAGTGTTATTATTTTTAGTTTCAGTGCTCATCTTCTTGTTTGATCTTCAAGTTATTGTTTCTTTATGTCCTTTTATTCAGTTCTATCTCTTCTTTTTGTAATATTGTTTTCTCGCTTTTCCAGGAGATTGTGGTGAAACCGATAGAAGAGATAGTCACAAATACATGCCCAAAGCCAGCTCCTTTAGATAGGAAGCCGAGGCCTCAAAAAGAAGCACCGCCTTTGAATTGTCCAAGGTGCAATTCTACGAACACCAAGTTCTGTTACTATAACAACTACAGTCTCACACAACCAAGGTATTTCTGCAAGACTTGTAGAAGGTACTGGACTGAAGGTGGGTCTCTTAGAAATATTCCTGTTGGTGGTGGTTCAAGGAAGAACAAGAGATCATCATCTTCATCTTCCTCATCTTCATCTTCTTCTTCATCTAAGAAGCTTCCTGATCTTGTTACACCACCAAGATTGTCCCAGTCTTCTACTCAGAACCCTAAGATCAATGAAGGACAAGATCTCAACCTAGCTTTCCCAGCTACTCAAGGTTTCAGAAGTATCTCTGAATTGGTTCACGTTCCAAATATTGACAACAACAACAACAACAACAACAAGAACCAAATTCATTCTTCTTCATCAACTACACCTCACCTCTCAGCTCTGGAGCTGCTCACTGGATTCTCTTCAAGAGGGTTGAATTCTTTCATGCCGATCCAGCTTCCAGATCCAAGCACTGTTTATGCACCTGGGTTTACTATGCAAGATTTTAAACCAACCCTAAATTTCTCTTTAGATGGATTTGGAGTAAATGGGTATGAGAGTCTCCCTGGTGTTCAACAGACTAGCACTGGAAGGCTGTTGTTTCCATTTGAAGATTTGAAACAAGTTTCTAGTTCAACTGATATTGAACAGAATAGGGAGCAAGGAGATTCTTCTGGCTATTGGACTGGAATGTTAGGGGGAGGATCATGGTAAAGAATATATGATGAAAAATAATTTGGGTTTTTTTTTTTTTTTTTTTTTTGGGTTTATTTAACTTATAGTAATTTGTTAAGGTGGGTGACTTGTTTGGATTTCTTCATTACTAACAGATAGGGTACATGAGTTTCTTTCTCTCTTACTTTGCTTCTTTGTTTCTCCTTTAATCATCTTATATACTCTTTGGTAATGGTGGGAATTTGAAGCTTAATTTTTGGTTGGCTTCAGAATTGGTGGTGACATGATATACTGATCATCAGAAATGTTAGAAGATGATATCAAGCTTGATATATAAATTAGCCCAGATTCTTTTAGGGTAAATTACAAGTAGAAGAGGGCTTTTGCTTTATGCCCTTTATTTCATGTTATCATGT
This sequence comes from Toxicodendron radicans, assembly GCA_009867345.2. Lineage (NCBI taxonomy): Eukaryota > Viridiplantae > Streptophyta > Magnoliopsida > Sapindales > Anacardiaceae > Toxicodendron > Toxicodendron radicans. Next base: position 230,353 of record WYDK02000041.1, on the reverse strand, counting down.
ATCCACAGAAAGAGAGAAGAAGGGCAACCCAGTGTTTATGTGTCATTGTTGGCTTGGTACAAATTATAAATAATGTATAATGTGCAAGTTTGTAAGGAGTTTTACGGGTGAAAAATGCTTTGTTTTAGTAGTACTCATTAAAAAAAAAATCTCAAGAGGGTTGCAATGGTGCCATGAATTCTCTCCATATGTTTCTTTGCTTCTCTCTTCCTTTGTTGTAAACAGGTTATGAGATCATTTAAGGTCTCAGAGAAGCACAGAGATTGATTATTGAAGATACTAATATATAAAGAAGCAAATTAAAGGTGGAGAAGAAGAGCCAGGTAAGAAATCTGATCCCTCCACATGACATTGTAATAAAGCAAGTGAGTAAATAAAGTTGAGTTGGTGTTTAAAACTTGAACCATTAAACCTGCCTGCCTCCACCAAAAAGCTCACCTACTGGTTTCTAAATTAGAACAGTTTTGAATAGTCTCTCTCTTTCTCTCTCACTCTCACAAGTCACAACACAAATGCTTCAATTCATTTTCCATCCCCATTGAGTTTGAGTGATGATTACTTCTATTCCATGCCCACCTCTTTCCTTTTTTCTAATTAAAAGATTGAGATACATCTGACAAACCCTTGTTTTCTTTAGTCTTAAAATAGGGACCCCACAAACATTCCCCTCGGCTAGTGTGCTCAAGAATAATACAACCCACTAACTTGATCAATCCAGATCTAGAACCTTTTATTATTATCTGTATATAATAGTATATTACTTCATTTTTGTTCTTGGCTGTATGCCACTTGATCAACTGCCAATTGCCCAAGTGTTAGATAGAGAGATAGATAGATAGACAGACATATCATCTTCTCAATTATTAATTATAATTATAATGGGGTCTTTTGGTTTTGCTAAATTTAGACCTCCATCTCTCTCATTATGTAAAGGTTGTTTTCACTCTGTGGGGATGTTTGGGAAACCTGAATCTCCAGTCGCCCGTTTAAAACTTTTGTTCATCTTCCATTACAAGATTAGTTGTTCAACGTGGTTGCTAGTTATAGAAAAGGATAAATCACAACGGAAGGAGGAAGATATGGCAAAAACACTTTCCATGGTTGTTGCCTGAATAGTTCATCTAAATTATGACTTTTTTTATGAACCACTTGGTGAGTTCTTTAAATCTTTTAACAGTGGATGAGAATATCATATTTTTCATAGGAACAACGCTAGTCAAATCTATTAATTTAATGCCTCAAATAGCCCATATCCGGCATGGATATTCTAAAATCTATGCATAGATTATTAACTCATAGCCTTTTCAGTTTTCAACCATGATTTTCTCTTGAGGTTTACTTTAAGTCTTCATTAAAATTATAAATTGTCAAATTGCTTTTTCCATCGCCCTTATGATTCCAATTTCCATAACTTGGACTTCACGAGGTTAATTTATATACTGATGATTGAGTTGAGGCTGTGTTTTTCCACGTTTCAAGTAACGTGAAATTGAAGACAAAAAAGCACACTGTATGGATAGCCTTCATTCTCAAGTTACTCCTTTTCAGAGGCTCCATGGCACTTTAAATCACTAGGTAGACTATTAGGAGCCAACCCGTTTAGCTAGCACTAGGCTGAACGATCAAAATCATATAGGGAAGCCTTGTTATTTACGGAACCCTGGAATCATTTCATTAGCCTATTCATAAACGACTTTTCTGCTTGCTAGCTCTATCACTATCCCATCTTCCTCGCAACAAACGAATTAAACACAAGACTTAAACTTGGTTAGTCTTCACATGGTTTGTAATTTTGTATCAGGGGTGTGCAAAAACATCCAAATCCGAAGGTGGGAATTGCTAGATAAAGCTAATATATATGAATGGAAAATGTCATGACCGGTCTAAACCCACATCTAAGCCCACATCACAGGCTCACGTTTCTTCTAGGTCCGTGGCAAAAAAGCAGTGTAGATTTCCAAATATTTGGGAGGATGGAATAAGAGGAACTGAGCCAGTTATGAGGGGAGGTATACTTATAAACTTGATAAATAAAAAATAATGTACCCTTTCCAGTATCAACATCTGTACAGGGATATCACCATTTAATTGGAATACAAAAATGATCAAACCTAGTAACTAAATTGAAGAAACATGAAATTCTTTCTCAGCAGTTCAGTGATCAGCATTGATCCCAAATATACGGACCTTGTGCATGTTTGGAAACTTTGCAACTACCAGTACAAAGACGCCTAAGGTATTGAAGAAAAGCATCGGATTTTGATAGTCTGTTGTGTGTGAGGCTATCAAATACCTGAAAGATGTGAACAGAAGAAGATAAGTTTTAATGGAGGTAAAAGAAAACTTTTCCTAAGAAAAAAAAATACATTCTAACATTTGCCCAAACATCAATTCAACATGTTAAGTTCAATCAGTTTTCACTAATTTGTATAGTTAAGTCAAATGTAAGATATTCATGCATCAGACTCTGATCAGCCACACAAGAAGGAAAGAAAAAGTCTTGAAAAACTTCAGTTATAAAGGTATAAGATGGAAAAAATATATATAAAAAGCCAATTTTTTTTTTTTTTTTTTTGAAAAATTACTCCACTGTCTTGAGAAGGGAGAAAAAGGAAGAAACTTATGCTTAGAAAGAAAAGAACTGTCCTAAGATATAGATATATCAGCTTTTCCAATTAATGATGACATTGACATAACATTCTTTTCTTTAGAACAGAAAAGAAAAGCCTTGTGAGAGAAGGCTTTGTTTAATAAGAGATTTAAGTCAAAATGTTAGACACAAGGAATAATGACATTGAGATCTACAACTCATCAACCCAAAATCTAGAATCAGAGTTCAAATTCAATTCAACCACGCAAAACCTCATTCTCCCTTTATGCCAAAATTAACCTCCAATACCATTGGCATAACTGTTCCAATAATAAACAAGTCAAACTTGAAGGGCTGATGGACGGTGGGAATAAAAATGCATGGCATGCCCTTCGGAGATCAGTGTAATTATCAGTGAGCTAAAGCTTAGTGTGCAAGTGGATAATCTTCACAGCGATGCTTTTCCCAAATTCAGACAATAACCTCACTTCAGCAAATAAAAATAATTTAAAAGTAGTATGCACCTAAAGTTAAAATCATAAGCCTAAGTTTAATCATGTTACCAAATCATCTTACAAAGATGTAAACTACCCTACCGTTTTTTCTCGTTCTAATTTTTTATTTATTTTTAAAAAATGGCAATACAACTAGTAGATAATTTGAACAGAAAGTTCTGTTTCCTGTTCTATATTGTTTGGGTATTGAAACAAACGACCCACATAGTGAGAGCATATTACTTACAGCACAACAGGTACAACAGTCAAAAACTTTCTGTTGCGAGTGAGTTGCTTGCCATTGTCTATCTGCTCCCACCATGTCAACCCGTTGTAAATGCCCTGATCATCAGCAAATGGTGTTCCTTTCTTCCAATGAAAGAAGTGATAAGTAACCTGAAGTAAGATGCAAAGACATTCACAATTATACAGTGTCATGCATTTGGAGAAGAAAGGCTGTAAAAGAGCAAGAGACACTGCAATCACAAATTTGCTATCAATACTTTTAAGTGGACAAACAATTTCCACCTAACAAACAATTCTCTCTAGCCAAATATAAGGTTCATCTTTTACCCCAAAACACACAAAACAGCTTTTGCATCCAACCAGCATAAACTAAATGAACATGAGCTTCAAAATATAACTGAAGTCTGAGCTAACACAGGATGAGAACCATGCAGAATATTGTTATATTAATTGACCTAGATGAATTCGGAATTCCCAGTGGAAAATATATAAAGAAATTCAAGCCATAACCAAAAGAAACATGGTCAAATGAAAAAGACTAGAGGATAGATATTTATATAATGTGAAAGTCGTCAATGAGATGGACGTATCATGTCATCCATACGTCAATCTAATAAAATTTCTCTGTTTTAAAGCTAACCAATTATTTGGTGATTAGGAAGAGGAAATAAATATATAGGGTGTGGTGGGATGCTATTGGACATACAACTAGTACATCTTTCCTACCCAAGATTTTCTCTCATACAGTTCAATATAACCAAATGATAGATATTATCGTACTGGATAATGCATTACTGGACCTACCTGCATCGGTTATGGATGCAAGAAAAAAGAGAAAAACATCATTCAAGGAAACCAAGGCAAAAAGAGATAGTACCCAAATTGAATGTTGTTTCTTGTGATTCCACATTTGAGATGTTCATCTATTTAGTTACAATCACCTTTTTACTCAAACATACCCACTGATTGTTACCAAACACCATATTCAAATTAGGTTCCCAACCAAGAAACAATTGGACAAGAATAACTAACAGAAAGCTAAAGTGCCATCCTCCGATTAAAAAGTAGTCCAAAACTTTGTCTAACAGCTATATGAACACCATTATCAACCAAAATTGAACAAATAAAACAGAGAAGAAACATAAATATAATAAAGAAAATGTGGTTTAAATGATATCTAAAAGGCCTACAAGTAACAAGAAAATGGTTATAATTCATTCAGAGTCTTCCACAAATCAAAGAACACATGTAATTTTACTAGAGATAGAAGTCCTAGGCTAACCAGCAAAATTTGTTACATTTGATGGTCCAATAAAAATTCCACAAATATCTTAAACAAATGAACTAGATATTCCTCCCTGTTACAAATATCTTTTTTCCAAATATATGATCGCGTACAAACTTAATCATTAGAAACATATTTACAAATTTCACAATAATGGCGTAGTAACCAAAGACAACAAGATGTGGGTCTGGGTAGTTTAGCCTCCTCTCTTAAAGAGTGGTCACAAGGGTCAATTCCTTTGACCATCTTTAACATAATCTAAATCTTACAAAAAAAAAAAAAAATTGCAGCAGAGCAATCTCTAAACCAGAGCGTAACCTTTCTACTTCTAAATCAATACAAGTCAAAAGCATAGATTTTGACAATTATATTAACAGAAAAAAAAAAAAACAGATCGAGAATAAAAAAGGGAATCAAATGAAAAAGAAAAACAGAATCTTACAAGAAAATGAGAGAGGTGAACGATGGTCCAAGCCATGCCAGGGGTGCAATGAAAGAGAGAAAGAACAATGAGCCATGAGAAGAATAGAATCAAAATGTAAGTGCTCCACACTCCTGGGTACGTGAACCACTCCGTGTTCCTGTTCAGATCCGTCGTTGGCACTGCTCTCACGTACATTTCTCGATTTCACTTCTGCCCTTCCCTTCCCACAGGAGACTTACTATTTAAAGCTTCTTCTCAAATCCGACTTTTTCCTTTTTTTTTTTTATTTCTTGTTCCTGCTGCTGTGAACTCTGCAGATATCAGAAAAAAAAAAATGATGCATTTATAAAGAAAGATGGATGAGCTGGCTGATTACGTAGAGATAATTGGTTACTATTATTATAATCATTTGTTAATTACTGTCTGACCCTCTTATTTAAGTTAAGGTATCATTTCCTAACTAATAAAACTAGGGGTAATAAGGACATTCGCACGAGAGATATTTTACTTTAATTTCTACAAGTTATTACATTAAATTATTTTTATTTTATTAAATTTAAAATGAATTTAAATGTTTCATGAGCTTTTAAATAATGAAGCTTACAAAAAATGGGAAAATTTAAAACTAATTTTGAAGTATTATTATATATATTCTGAATTTTATCAAAATAGTTTTGGGGATTACATAATTTTACATGTTAATTTATTCAATGAATATAAAGCATGGGTATAATTGTTCTTGCTCAAGGGCTATTGTCAGCTAATTCTCGTTCAAAGATGGTGATTGATTCTTGTACTTAATTAGCATTATCTGTTCAACTTCTTGGGACACTACATTCAAATGGAAAAATCAAATAGAATTTCAGGAATGGAGATGATGGAATTTAATTTTACAGCATGAATACAATAATACCTCAAAGGCTGAGGGTGGCATTGCCTACTCTATCCAACCCTCCTTCCAACAATCTTCTCTTTGCTGACTTAGTTCTGTAACACCACACTTCAAAGGCCTCGCTCAAGTCTGGATACTTTACCTGCTCGGTTTTTAACCAGTCTGTTAGTATTTCAGCTTGATCATTTGATGGTAACGCCAGTACTAGCTGGACGATAGCTTCCTCTATGTTCCCGCAGAGGTCTTCGTCCATCTTGTGAGGAAAATCTACCTCCTTGCTACTCTTCGCTTCCAGAAGAGGCTTCATTTTTCTTATATAAGGTAGCCATGTCTTTAGCAATCTTACACGGGATGGCGCCGAGAGTATTACAGTACCATAACCAACTGCATCCAAGACTTTTCCTGTCAATTCTATTACCTTTATTTTCAATGCCCACATGGAAGAATCAAGTTTCTTATCTTCAATAACGGCCAATATCATATCAGAGATTTCAGTCCAATTTGATACAAATTCCATCATTAAATTCATCTTCAGAAGTATTTTAGACATCCATTCAATATCTGATAGACACAGCATTATTTTAGCCTCTGCTGTCTCGGATGTGAGATCAGACTCCAAAAGCAAGGAAGACAATTCCTTTTCAAATGAAGAACAAACTTTGGAAAGACCCATTTTCACTACTGATTTTACTTCATCATCAGCTGTAACTAGTGGGGTGTCAGCATCTTCTGCTAGCATGTATTCAACTTGTTCTTGAGCAGATGTTTTAAGATTGTCGTCAAATGGTGGACATGATCCACCGATGGAAGTGGCAAAGCGAACAGCTGAAACAAAAACATTCTTTGTAGCCCTTAGATCTACAGGTTGGATCCTGGCCAATATAGGCATTGCTATTGGTCCCAGCTTTGAAACTGTTTTCAGAATTTCTTCCTCTTCCTTGTCCTCCCAAGGAATGGCCTCCAGATACTGGACACAGCCCTTTGCGATCTCTTCACAACCGAAATCAATGGCTAGCTGAAGAATACCAATAGCAGATTTGACAGTGTCCAAAGAATCCAAAAGTGAGTCAACGGGGAGATACAGCAATCTTAAAAGTTTGACATGATAATCATAATTGAACTTTGAGCAGTGAATCTGAATGCATTCGCCAGAGTCCAGACAGGAGAGCTTATTTGCAAAGTGTTTGCTCTTACTTATAAGAACAGTTGAGTGAGAGTAGAAACTTTCAGGTCTTCCTTCATTATTTGTCAATTGCACAATGATATCACTAGTACTCTGGTCACCAAGTTTACAGGGGTTGACCACTCCAATAATGTCCATATGAGGAGAATGGAAAGAAAAAATTCATGCTTTATGCAACTCAGAGAACGGATGTCCAATTTGAGGTGTACCTGAAAAGGATGAGAACCAAATTTATCATTTATCAAATGTATGTTAAGTATGAATGGAGAAAATGTGAAACAAAACACTCAAGCCACTCCCACAACCATATCTTCAAGGAAGATATAATAAACATTAGAAATTAGTTTGTTACATCTTCCTCAATAATGCATAATTCCTGATGGTTGATAAGATATTAAGATCAGCTTTAAGCCATCTCAAGTTTGTTCACACTACATTGAATACGCCATTCAGAATGGATAATCACTTCGCCACATCAACACATTAAATTCATTCAATTTAAAACATAACAAATGGAAATAAGACTATATTCAATTCCTCTAAGTGCGTCATGTATGGGTATGCCTTCATACGATTATGCTTCTAAGTTTAATCATCTCCCATCCGCAAAGGCAGAGATATAACTTTTTTTTAAGTTCTGAGGCATTAGCATTACTCAATACCAAAATTTACACCCTTGCAGAGGAAAACCAATGGTTCACAAACCCAATCATCATTCACAACAAATTAAAATGAAATACGAAGACGTTTTCGAGTTACTAGATTATCGACAAAACACTTCAACTTAGGTCCTAATAAATCTAATTCCCGGAGAAAAGTAATTACACTAAGTCATCTTGTTTTGATATTACCTAAAATGATTGTCAGGTGAATTCTACTTTCACAAAGGCAAAGAACATAGCAACGCTCTTGCAAGTTCTCATTTATATCTCAATTTAAACAAACCAACACTCATATCTACACATCTTAAGACAAATATTAAAATCTAATTTTTCAATCATTTGCTCAAACATAAACTGAACAGAAGAGCTTCTTGATTGATGAATCTCAAGTAACAATAACATTGAATAAAGAGATGCCCATCCAAATACTAAGCTAGAAAGGACAAACTGGAATCAGATTAAATGGGAATTCGTATTCAACAGTTGATAATTAATTTATCAATCAGTTCAACGTGAAAATGAACAAAATTCCCAGAAATCCAATAATTTGAGCTAAGAATAACAATAATTATGAAAGACTCACCTTTAAAACAGATGTAATTGTAATAACTTGAGGAACAGACTTGAATCTAACCGTAGAGAAGAAAAGAACCGGTCACACGCTGATGTTAAAATGTGAAGCTGAAGCCAGCCCTCTTCACTAGGTTTTGGATACTCCTTTTGAGTTCGGTTCCAGTCCATGAGAAGTGACAGACAGACGTTCCAGAATCTAAATGTGTAATTACATTATTAACCTCCGGCTCCTAAGTTGAATAAAATAATTATGGTAAGGGCAAAATAAAACTGTATAACTTAATTAGATGCTTACAACTTTTTCTTTTATTTAACCAAAGTGTGGGGTCAATTTATCCGTATCTCGATTAAGTATCAGTAAAGACTAACACAATAACCCATCATTGTCACCACCTCTCACTTAAATCAGAAATATTCAGATAAGAATCAAACCTGAGACCGTACGTTTATCTACTCAATTTTCAATTCACTCTAATTCATCCATACAATCTTCAATTCGTTCTAACCCTCCATACTACCCTTAGGTGGGTTGCTTAGACTAGCAATAGAAGGTGTTGATTTGATTATGTGACAATTTAATGTAATTTAATAGTTTAATAAAATCTAAGTACCAGAAATTGATTTGTTTCATTTATTTTTATACCCACTTGACAAGTTGCAAAGATTTGGATTCATGAAACACCATTGACATTTGCCACCCAATTGTTCATGATATAATAATCAAAGGCTTCAATTGAAATATCTACCCACTTGCACAAGTTGCTCTTACTAGTAACTATCCGAACACTAACTTCCAGACGTTATAGTTTATTTCAGGCCCAGCCCAGTTGATATCTTTACTAGGCCCGTGGGTTAATGGGCCGGATCTAAGCCCATTGTAAGATTCATGGACAAAAAATGCAGACATCCTTAAAAACACCAGGGTGATTACGTCTAGTTACCATCATCATACCAGACACAGTCATCATAGTGCCAAACATGACTAATGACGTAACAGAAGGACAGGAACAGGGACCACTTAGTTTCTGGGGTCCCCCACAACAGTGAGCCCCTCACCCAGTGAAAAGCATCTGAACCGTCCGGCTATTTGTCCCCTTCATCACCGACAATTGGCCCTCAAAATAACCGCCGTTTGATTGACCCGTCAATCAAAATCGAACTTCGACATCGATCCACGTGTCATTTCTGAAAGAAAGAAAGAACGATTCTTGAATCCCGTGCTCCCAAGTAACTTAATGATCCACAGGTTACTCGCCTGGTTTGTACCGCAGCACAAAGAACGTAAAATCCTCTACATCGTCACCCAAGTACACCTTATCATGAAACCAAATCGCAGGGTAAAGTTTGAAGGATCATGGATTAAGATTAAAATTAAAATAGGAGTGAAAGTAGAGGATCAAAAAAGAGTGAACCGACAAGAGCTGTAACACAGAGGTTAGACATTCTCTGGTGTGAAAGCGTAAGGGTTTTGTTTTGTTTCGGACGATGGGGGCCACGTGAGCATGGGATTGGGGACCTACGTTACCAAGCGTGGGCCTAAATGCAGAGTAGGAGACCACCCTCAATATAGCGATATTCATGATTGGTTCATTAGTGGTTGATAGCTGCTTTAAACTCTTTCAACTTTTGCTAATAAATGCAGAGTCACACTGAGTTTAACTTCTCTGCATCCTTTTACTGTGAGCTCTACTCTCTCATCTCTAGGATCATGATCACCATCACCAGTATTTCCTCATTAATCTGCTCTGTCTTTGACAATGTTATGATATTTGCACGAAAAAAGTTGAGATAAAAGTAAGCTGTTGTTATAGTGATATCCAGTTGTTTTGGCTGGGGGTTAAGTAAATAAGTAATCATATTGCATGCTTCCTTCCCACCGTAAACAAAAACATTTTTGGGACTCATGGTCACTTCAAAGGTAGCTAGCTAGAAAATTAAAAGAGTTAATCATGGATTAATTGATTACACATCGGTTAATTACATTGTATTCAACTACTGAACTGATTCTCAGCAACTTTAAAGATACAGAAAAAGGTAGATATCAATGGTCGCTGTGGATCACAATCTCACACTCAGAATTAATGTGTAAGAGATGAGTATTATTGTTGCACTTCAGTAAACAGTTGAAAGGCTATATATGTGGTAGCAAAATTTGGGTTGTCAGCTTTCGTTTCCAATAAAAGAGAGTGATTCCCTGGAAGCTTTATTGTAGAGAATTCCAAAGACACAACACCAGCTCTGTATCGTGACAAAACCTTATTTCCTTTTCTCGGGGCAAATGCATTTCATTCTTACACTACAGTCTTATAACTTGTGGTCTCTACGATGAGTGAAGACGAAGAAAACTCAAAAAAAAAAAAAAAAAAAAAAAAACTAATAGCTGAAAATTTAACACAGTCGGGAAAGTTTGAAACCAAAGCTTTGCATGCACTTATAAAATGCTGCTTTTTTATGGCATACTTTGTGATCAATACTTATGCACATTTGAAAATGTCAATGAGATTACCCTCCAGGAGAATCTAATGATCTTAAACGAAGGTTTATGAATCATTCTTGTTGAAGGGTATCCAGTATGAGGAGCTATTGGTATAATTATTCGGAATGATAGCTACATATATATGATAATCTTTTTAAATATTTATTCCTCTGACTTTATTTTTTCACGTACTTTTCTTCGAGTCAACATCCTTTAGCATTGTATACGGCATCAACTTGCATTTAAATCTGACTTTTAATTAAAGGAAGATAGATTTTTGTCATAGATGTTGCAAGATTGTTTAATTATTATTGATATTCAGATCTTTGAATTTTAATTATGCATGCACTAAAGTAGGTTAAACCAAAGTTATATATATATATATATGTGAAGTCTACGTTAATTAAATGTTTTTGTATCTTTTACTAAGTGGAAACAAGGTTGTAAACAATTACTGATTAATATATAGTTCTTTTCATTATGGTCTTGAAATCTCTTTATTGCAAGTCAAAACTTACAAAGTAGATGAATGCAATATCATGTGCTACTGTAAGTTGAAAGGGAGAACATTACATAGAACATTAATAATTTCTGTCCCATATCCTTAAATTGGTCCCCTTTGCCTTTTTTTATAAGGCAAAGCATGGTTTCTCCTTTAGGTAGAAGAATATTTATAAAGATTAATAATCTATCATACTATATATTATAATATTGTTTAAGCAAAATCTTAGTTGCTCATTCAATCATCTTCTGTAGGTCCTCTCACTTGATCGACTTGTCCCCAATGCAACAGCTAATACTTATACATGCAGGACTCTTTACTCTTTTATTTATTATTATTTTTTTTCTTTTTTTCAAATAGAAAAGATCATAATAAAGACATTAATGAACAATAAATCTTACTCTTAGATTTAATTCCTCTCTTTTAACAGCAAGAGGAGGGGAAAAAAATTGAAAACAAAAGCTTTTTAATGTGGTTGACTTCCTTCTCAACGGCTATGATGAAGCGTGTGTTGTCTCCAGGAGACAAAATCATAGTCTTTACTAGAGAGAAATGAAGGGTTGTGATGCCAAGTATAATGGTGAAACTTTGCGTCTACAATCAGTTGTGGGACTATCTTTAATTTCTCCTCCCATTCATATGTGACACAACACAACCACCCACTCACTGAAAATGGCATCTGCTTAGGGATTTAAAACCAAACCTTATTATTACCAATGCTAACTAACAAATCAACAGGAAAATGAATATGTTTACTAAAACAGGATTAGGATTATTATTATTAGTTGATCTCAATCATTTATGCCGCATAAGTATGGTCTGTTTTTAGCAAATTAATCACAAAACAACAAAACAAGTGGCCCCGATATGATGAGATTAGGGTTTCAAAAGGAGGATTGGGGGCTAAATCAAAGAGAGTGGAGTATGCATGTTATATTGACTGGGAATGAATTAAGTACCAAAAGAAGCAAGAAAGAGAGTAAATAAGGTAGGATTAATGGCTTGGTGTTAGAGGGTTTAGTCAAGATTCTCAGACTAGGAGTGAGATTTCGGAATATATATGGGGACCCATATATCTCATGCAGATGCCGTAGTGCCAAACATTCCTTTCATTCTATTATGAAGAATAATGCATGTCCCCTAAGCTTTTAGATTTTGGGACCTTGGATACCCTACAATACAATATTTGATAGAGAAAGATCACATTCATATTCATATGTATGAAAATGTACCCAAACTACTTTATTAATATTTGAACTGTCTAAATTTAAACTCTCAGATTTGTGTAAAACAAACTAGGATTATCAACTTCTTTATGCATTAACAGATATATATATATATATATTTTAAACTGGACTTGTACTCAGGCCATTATAAAGGAAAAAAGATCAGACTGATCAGTGATATACAGCACAAAAGGAAACAACGATCATTAGAGAGGTTCTGAGAGTGATTCAAGCTGGTGCGATGGTGCCACTGAGCGTATAGATATATAGATACATATTCTTAGAAAATCTAAGAGCTTATCAGCACACTCATTTCCTATATATGAGGAATTTAAAGGAAACCCTTTTCCTCTTCTTGTGAACAGAAACTCAGAACATTAAACAGGATGATGTTTTTCTGTTCCTGAAAACCTACCATTTCTAATTTGGAAGACTCAAGGTCATCTTATCCCTTGAAGCTGAAATGATCTCACTTAATTGCTTCAGTATAATTAAAGCGCATTAACCTCAATGATTCACTACCAACTCCCATTATTTGTCTCCATTAAAATTTTATAATTTTATCTCTAACCTTGTCGTTTCATAACACAGTACTGATATATATAAATCTTAGTATAATTTCACAAAAACTAATTAAACCCGAGATTATAAATTAGATTTAGGTATGATAATATTAATTTTTAAAGTTAAAAAAGAAAAAAAAAAAAAAAAGACTTCAGATTAAAGACAAAAAGTGGATAGTTCTTTTTGTCATCCATGAGATCACTAAAGGGCAGACCAAGCATCAAGGATTGGAGAGTAGATTTCCCCATTTTTAATCTATTAGAATAAAGAAAAAGTTTTTAAAAGGAGTAAACTCCAAGTCTAAACTTGATAAGAATCTGTATTTGTATTCCCAGTGAAGGCAAAAATTTATATAATTGAATTCGTTAGCAACGAGGCTAGAAGGAGGCAATGGCTGAAGGTGGTATCAGAAATTGATCCCTACAAACCCCACATTACCTTTTGTAAGGACCATCCTTTTTTTTTTTTTTTTAATAAATAATAAATGTTTCATTTCCCTAAGTTTAATTTGGACCCACCACCACCTGTAATATTCTCTGTCACTCTCCGGCCACCCACTGGCCACTGCCCCTCTCAGCCGCCACCACCACCCCATCCTCAATAATCACATCCTTCTTCGGAACTCTAACATAACAATATTTTGATTGTATATATATATAAATTTTATCTGTTAATTACTTCTTATATAAGAGTTGCCTTATGCCTAACCTATGGAGCGTGATAACACGCGGTTATAAAGTGCAAAAAGGATCCACCGTCCATGGCTTATTATATTAATCGGGGGTGCTAACGTGCGCTAAGCCATGCACTAGGAAGAGTTTGGTTCAAGTTAGAAAGGTTAGAGCTTTTGGAATTCAATGAATAATAATTTCTCATGTATTATAAGCAGGACTGCAGGAGTCATAATTATATATATGACCACTATATTTTATAATTTTGTTTTTAGTTCAGATGGTGACTCGATCTTTTCATGATATATTTCCTTCTCGCGATATAATGCACGAAACACCTCTTCTTCATAGCTAGTTTAATTTAGGTTTAAAATTTGTTTGATTTCATCAAGATTTTTACTTAATAAATAAGTTTGAGTAGAACTCAAACCCAAAAACTATCAGACTCTGATTTATTTGATAAGGAACTTTCTTGCTTTATTTTCTCTAAAGAGGGGCTCGTTTTTTTAAGGATCCTTCAGATTAAATATGAGATTACCGTTTTTATAATGACAGATACAAGAACCTGAGTTCAATGAGATCAGTTGAATATCTATAGACTATGATCTAAATATAAAGTGGATTTCAGGGACAAATATTGCTTTTCTTTTATAAACACAAAAAAGGGTCTTGTGAACTTACTAA
>WYDK02000041.1:85476-97915 GCA_009867345.2 Toxicodendron radicans | reverse complement strand
ATCTCATGTCTCGTCATTATCCTCATAACTTCCCCGAGGCACTAGTTTTTGGCGCTTTATAATATACACTCATTAATATTAATTAATTAATTACCCCATAAACTAGAAGATGAATTGAAGTTGTTAGGTATGGTGTGTGATTATGGAGTGTTCGGTTTTTTTAAGAGATTTTTGAATTGCTAAATCGGTGCAATGCCTTGAGATTAATCCACCACCACCGTGATTAAAACTTGTGGTTGATAGATTAATTTAACCAAATCTTATTCCTTTAAAGAATTGGCCTACCAGCCGTCACATTTGGATGAATATTTCGTGTTTTAAGCTATAGTCTTTCAATCACACAAACGTTTGTTGTCACCCACCCTTAAAATTTTGATGAATATATAAAATCAAAATAGATTACACATTATTGTCCTACACGTGATTATATATTTATAATATATAGTAAAGGGGTAGGGCTAGGTATACATTATAGTTTATAAAAAATATATTATTGATTCTGCAGCCGCAATGCACGACTGTATGCTAGCTATATAGGTAACAAATTAAATTACTAGTCTCTTTTCATTTCATTCTTTGTATCTCACCAACTGAAACTTCCGCCACCAGAACCGAAAAAGCCAATTCTTTAGGAATTCTGGAAAACCCTGTTGATGATAATCACTTTTTAATTGTATTAATTAATTTTCACATGATAAGATAACTGAGGCTTAATTAGTTCCTATAACATTAATCAAATATTAAGGGCTTTAATTTGATTTAACAAGTTCATTTTCTTTTAGGGTTTATACAAACATGTACGAAAAAAGATTAATGAACTCAAACACGTAATTAAATTAATTAATTACAAATTGACAACACGTACTGTTAAACAGTTTATAAAATGTGTAACCCTAACATAGGTGGACAAGATGCTTCTTAATCACACTTAATTGAAGTGCTTAAATGTAACAAGGAAGATAGATTTTGTTGTTGTTGTTGTTGTTGTAAGTGTGAAAGTAAGCATGTGTTCAAAATGCTAGTAGTATATGCTAAAATTGACAGTTTACAGTTAAAGCAAAATCTCAACCTCTTGAGTTTCATCACAAAATAACCACAGTCATCTTGAAAGTGATGTTTAATGTTTTTGATTGTTTACGTCTCTACCCAGAAATTTGATCATTTACATATAATTCTACCTAATTGGAGAAATTTCAAGCATTCCACACACAATACAAAGTGTTTTTCAAATTTTGGGAAACCTTAATGAAGTAGTTTTCAACAGGTGATTGTATTCCTGATGAGCAACGAGCCTGTTCTCTGTTCCCCGCTCTTGCAAAACAAGTTATTATATGTCAAGGAATATCCCATTGAAGAGAAAAAGCTTTTACGTACATTGAACATTTTTATTTCATTCTTGATAGCAACTTATAAACTTCCATATATTATATACAAAACCATAAGGTTTCCATCCCTTCTTTTTCATGTTAATTTAATAAGGTTTCTTCTTAATTGAACCGTGAAAACAGAATTAGCATACTAGAGTTATGATTCTGGTGATTTCTTTGATCTATCAGTCCTGGAAAGCTAGTCAACTTTATAGCGAGAAAAATCTTGATAGATACGTAGGTTAATTAGGTGAGACCCCAAGATCTCACTCTTCCTCGACAACACTATAACAAATTGAATAGAGGGAATGACCTTTTACCAACGTGACCCGGGCAGGCAAGTGGGTATAATTATTTGTGAGACCCAGAATCTGACTTTAAAGTCAGCAATCTGCTATTATTAACTTAAGCTTTTTCAATATGGCTAACGAATTCGGGTAAGACATTAAGCCTTTGGATATCATTACACCAAGAAATTAAGATCATCAATTTCACAGCCCACAAAAATCAGCTACATTTTTCGAATGACAATGGTGAATAATGGAAATTACCAAAAAAAAAAAATGGTGAATAATGGACGACATCGTTATTAATCAAATATAATGGTTGACAAATCAGCATAGTATTGACAACCCATATCTCTAAAATATTATTTTTTATAATCTGAGACTGATAGATTTATTTAAGCATTACAAAGTATTAATAAAAACTAAGACATATATACCTAGAATTGAGGAGGATTTGATCTATATCTTGGTTAGTGCTTCTGTTAAACCGACAGATGGCATAATGGATCTGATGATGATGGCGATGATGACTTGGTGAAGCTCCATAGATCATTCTCGATGCTGTAGACTTGCGAGCTTTGATTTGATCTATGTGAATGTAGATTTGATATTTGTATATCATCACCAGGACAAAGATTGAAAACCGCATTTGGGTCACTGAAACAGGATAATTGCTTTGATGTACTATCTACTTGACCATTAAGTTGGGATGCCACGAGCTTATCCAGAGTAATCCAGTCACTAACCCCAGTTTTGTTGTTGTTTTGAACTGAGGTTGATGCATTACCACACCCCATACTGCTTTGGTTGATGGAAGAAGGCTCAGTTTCCGTGAGAATTTCATCAATTGTTTGAAAGCAAGATTTGAAGATTCGATCTTGATCAAAAGGTGAACTATTGATGGGAATCGAAGGTAGAGTTGGACTTTCCAGCCTTGGGAGATGCATGAATCTTTCGTGGAGCACCTCGCTGATGCTTGTGTTATTTGCAGAAGTGCCGGTGAGCAGTCTCATGTTGTTACTGTTATTGGAGATTCCCATGGTGTTGGATGATTCGTTCTCCATCTTGCAACTTCCTCCCATGTATAGAAGTATTTGATTGAGAACCATGTCGCTGCTTGAACTTAGCATCTGGGACTTTGAATCCAAAGAAGTGGACGAGCTTTTAGGACTGTCTAGGGTTTTCTGATAGTTCTTCTTTCTAAATACACGACAAACCACCCAACCGTCTTCAGGTGAAGAATCTGCCATTGAATTGGAAGGCTGTGTTCACAATAAACGTAACAAAGAATATTAGATTATTTTATTCTTCATTTGAATGATGATAAATATTCAAAGACATACTAAGACGCGCGGTGATTTACATTGGTATCATTGTTGCTTTCATCGAGTCTATACTCGTGCATGATCCAATCAGATTTTTGTCCGTGCGGGGCGCGTCCCTTGTAAAAAACCAGAGTTTTTCTTAAACCAATTCTTCTAAAACAACTATAGATGATCTTATCACGACCTGTAGCCTTCCAGAATCCGGCAGCTGTTGCACGATTTGTTCTAGTTCCAGTCGGGTACTTCTTATCCTTGTGACTGAAGAAGTACCAGTCGTTCTGTGGTGTCGATCCTATTTTGCATTTCTCTGCAATAACCAAAAATCGCAACACAGTGAATCCAAATCCCACAAATCCTCAACCAATAAACTCCTCGTATATATTTATACAGAAATTTAAGCGTAAAGATAATACCTTGTATGTCCCAAGGCTCCAGCTTGTTAAGATCAACCTCGCGTATAACATCGAGGTCAATCTTTTCGTAGGCCACTTTCTTCCTGAGGTAGTAGTGGAGAAGCTCCTCTTCAGTAGGGTGAAATCTAAAACCTGGAGGGACCTGAGACTGGCCATTGATGGATAGATTCATATCTTCTTGCATTAGCTATAGGTTTATGAAAATAAGAGAAAATGTATATATAGAGAGAGAGAAGAGGTAGATAGCTTAACTAGAGAGGTATTTGTTAATTAGTGAATAAGATGAGGAGAGAAGATGATAATAAGGATGGAGTGGTCTGCGTAAATGCAGTGAAGAAGATAATTTATAATGGTGGTAGGACATGAGAATGGTCCAAAAAATGCATGAAAAGTTTTGGTATCATGGACATTAGTGTACTTAGCATGGGGCCGAAGGCTTCGAGAAGAGCCAACCACCTAAAACTAAAGACTAAAGAGAGAAAGAGGTAGGGAAAATATGGACCCACAATATAGGTACTAACTGTGGGGTCATAAAGCTAGCAAAAAAATGCGTTAGAGCTCAACAAATATAATTGTATTGAGCGGGGGGAAAGCCTCCATCTTAACTATGACCTTCGACCTTAATATCTATTTGAAAACCACCACTATCTTCAAAACCCATCTCTTCTTCCTTTTTCTTTTTTCTTTTCAATAAAAAATTAACATCACTCTTTTTACTTATGCAACCACCTCAACGACAAGTGAAGAAAAGAGATGATGGGGTCGGAGCCACTGAGCTTTCATGGCCCCCTTACCTATAGACCCAGAAACACATGATGGAGGAGTTTATCGAGACTTGAGTTTCTTATCTCCTACTGTCACTTTTTTTTTTTTTTTTGAGGCTTTTCAATATCGTGATGGTCATCACTAACAGTAAGCCAACTTATCATTACGACACAGGACAAATTAATTTACTACTTCATTATATATGTGTCCAAACGGTAAAACAAACAGTACAAATATCTGTGCATGCTATTTCAGGAATGCTTTCACAATTACTTATCGATTCAAACTGGAAGGCGTACGTACAGGTATTCCCATTTTCGATTGAGCTTTCTGAGGTTAGCTCCTCACACACGTACGTCCCCACTTATTTATATATCAGTGATTAATTATTTCTACATTTGAATCAAGTTGCATAATTTTTATCATTCATTAAAACAATTTAATTATGCACCTTCTAAGTGAAGTTATACTATGTTTCGGAAATGGTACTGCATGGTAACACTGGAGGCTGTTGTTTCTCCGACTATATATATATATATATATATATAGTATCCAGCAACCGTATATTTATTGACCAACTAATTCCAATACAAACTTTATCATAATTTATCATCAGCCTCTAGATTTTTTAATTTAATAATTTTTCTCTGGCTACCCAATGGGTTCCCTAAAAGATGGAGTATATATTATCTCCTGCATGTGGGACAACAACATGATTTGAATGTCTCCAGACTTTACTAGTCAAATAGATATGTAGATACCAAAAGACTGTACCAAACCCTTGGGTGGTGTGGTGCTCTTAATCTGGATGACTCAAAGATTATTTTAGCATAATCCAGTTTACCACAATACTTAATCACCTTGACAGGAGATAAGATAATAACCCACTTTGAATAAGGTTTCTAAACTTTATTATCTCTTATTTGATTTAAGGAAACGCATTCAAATTTTAACACGGATCATCGATTTGTCGACTAATAGATTGTTCATAAATCGTACTGGCTAAAATTCTTCGTCTTGACTCTTCATTCCATGATTCATAAGTAAAAGTTATAATAACCTTAGAAATAACAACGTCTATATAAAAGATAGTAGCCGCACTAACTTTAATCATTTCAAATTTTGGATTTCTTGAATTATACATTGGATATTTGATGACTGATATGTAAATAACACTGACTTTAAGCCTCAAGAAGACGTAGTATAGAGTGACTATATATATATCTCAAAAATATCATCAACATTCATCCAATTAAATTCATTCTAATTGAAGTCTCCACTAGTTCAATTTGGAGAATAGCTGGGATACAAAGTGTCCCTTAATTAAGATTAAAGATTAAATCAATAAATTAACCCAGTAAGTCAATCCATAATTAACAACTTAATTAGTGAATTAAATCTCACCGACATATTTTTAAGCAGTATAGTAATGATAACCGGGAAGAAATTTTATCATTCTCATATTAACGGTAGCACTAACACATATTATAAGTTGATAGTTAATCAACAAGTAGTTTTGTGTCTTAATTCTAATTATCATGATCGTTATTCCCTCTAAAATTCTATGAACAATCATGATTTTGGACTACAATTGACGGAGCAACCACTTTCTTACTAACCTGCACTAGAGTCTAGACATCTCATCGCCTTATCACCTCCTCCAATGTTGTTGCAGTTGGTTGTAGTTGATTCAATTTAATCTTATGCTATGATTCAAAATAGTCATAAATTTCTTTAACGCACCAAGTTGAAAATTGTTTGATTCATTTAATTAATTGTGGTTGTAAATGGTGACGTGTTTTATGACGGCAGACACTTGTGGTTATACTATACATTAGAAAGTTTGAGATTAATCAAATTAATGGTAGGTGATGTTGAAGTTTGCATGAGAAGCAAACTTATTAGACAATTTTTATAGGTTTAGGTTACATCTTCCACTTCCAGTGCAAAATCATATTCCTATGACTATGAGAATATGAAGTTTCATATATATATATATAAAGTCATTAATTAATGTTTTGACCTCTGCCCTCGGGGTCTGGGACTATGGGTATCTTCATATTGCTTCAATCTTACCTACTGTTTTGTTAATCACGTAATAATGAATACATATTTGCTTGCCTTGGTGTTGTTAATGCCTGCTTTTTGAACAAAAGTCATGGTGACGAGAGATGATGCACAACATATTAATTGTCACATCCAAAGGTGATTAAATTTTAGTTATAACATTTAACTGTTTAGAATTTAGATACAGAACACTTGAGAAGACGACAAAATAAACCTAAATTTTAGTTACTTTACATGACAAATTATTTAAGAATAAGTTCACACTCTATACTTCAAACATGGTCTCAAATTTAGGTCTTGATGTCTTCATCAAGTCTCTTTCACTGAAGTTGTGCCGCCTGCTGTTTTCCGTTGAGTTGGGCATAGTCTACATGTGACATTTGTGGGTTACTCTACTCGGCCGGCCATGGTAGTAAAAGTTCTGGTTATTATCTTTGACATTCAGAAAGTCTCCTCCCAGAGGTATTAGAAATTATCTTCATCAGCTACCTCCCCTCTCATTTCATAAAATCTATCACTAGAAACTATTGATTGAAGATAGGTAAGGTTATGTTATTTAAACCTTAATTAAAGCCTCTCAGGGAAGGTAATGATATCATTTTCGTTAAGGAATGAGAATGACCCATTTCACTGTAAATGATAGAAAGTTATAGCAGAACAAAATTTACCTATTTTTTGTCCTTTAGAATGTCATAGGGAAGGGTGCAAGGCCCCATTATTTTACACCGACTGAAAGATTGATTAAAGATGATTTAACGACAACCACTGTTGATTAATTTGGGCGAAGCTTCTTATTATTTAAGAGTGAGTTACTCTCTAATTAAAGCAGCTTTACTCAAAGTTGCATGGCAATCATAGGCCAATTATTATCCAATGATTTATAATTATTTATATACCAATGTTATGTTATTGTTATGTATATCTAGATAGCTAGGGACCCTTTGAATGAATGGCCATCTGGGGTAGGTATTGCCTCACGGTGAAGGGTTAATCATCAATTAATGGTTGATTAATTTCCTGTATCCTATTAATTAACTTCATGTGGCTAGGGTTTGCTTTCTGCTTTCTGGTTGAAAATGACCAATTTTTCTTAGAAATTCGAATTCAATTTACAGAGACATTTCAATTAATTAATAATTAGTGTGTCAAAATTTCAAAAAAGTTGCCTTATCTGAGCACATGATAAATATTTGGCAACTCTTTATTCTTACCAATGACCTAAATTAAGCAATGGCCGGCTTGCCACATTTTGAAGACTATAATCTTCAGTAAGTGCATTAAATATATAAGCTCTATTTACTCTGGTTATGAATCATGCATGACCATAATTACATATATATATATAGTTGAGTTAACAATATTAAAAGAATGAAAATCTCAATTTACTAGAGGTTAATGTACTTAATTTACTTATAAGAATCCATTTACCAATTCAAGAAAGCTTTTATTACAGGGTCTTAGACAAGTTACTTGTGAATATGTTACATGAAGTTGGAGGTTTTCTAAAAGAGCATTAATTAGGGGTGTAGTTATATTAACTATAGATTTAGCCAGTTTACCGTCCATAGAATATACATATATCTAATGATCTGACAAATCACGATCGACCTATCACTATTTCTAATTAATTACAACCTCCCATTTTCTCAAGGCTTGACAATGCTATTTCAACTTGTGTGTATATTCATCAATGAATTGGTCAAAATTTGTAGGAACTTAATTAATTTCATCTGTGTAAGATTATAATTAATCAAGAATCTCTTGATCGTTCGTGGCTTGATGATCAAGAACTGATTAATGTTAATTTCTGTTAGCTTCTATAAGCTGTGGCCCCTTGTAATTGGATATATATATATATATCTATGAACACATGAGTGTGAAATGTGAATGAAGCTAGCTACAGCTATGTGAACGAGACTTTAATATGAAATTAACGTGATGCATGCCATCTCTTTCTTATAATTAATTTCTAAACAAGAGATTAAGATAGATTTGAATTAATTAATTGAAGTGACCATTCCAAGACATGATGAATTTGTGATAAAGCTAGCTAGGTGATGAAGAAGACGTTTCTATATATGTTTAAACTTTAGGGTTTATGAAAACCAAATCACTAAGTAATTAACCTGTCTCATTGTACGTAATTAAAGCTTAAAAAAAATGAGCTTAAATAGATAACATCGTGCACTGTATTTTATTTAGACATGAAACCAAACTGCAATAATAATGGGATTCCCTTCTTAGAGACATTGAATTTTTACCCAAAGTTGTCATCGTCTGCATGAGGGTCAAAGATTTGAGGCATCCAATGTCAATCGACACTGTTTAATTAGCAGCTGAATTGATCGAAAAGATACAAATTGTCTTCTGCACTAATGATATTTAGATGCATGGCAATGGCATCCCTCATAAAAACACCATGCAAGTGGAAAGAAATTGAGGAACAAAATTAGGGCCCTTGCTGCCTGGCCGGCTGGAAATTAAGACTTGCATTGAGGTGATAATTAATATGAATATGTGACGTTTCATTTGATAATTTATTAATGGTTGGTGAGTGAGGCGACTGGTAATTATTGGTAATTAAAATATTTTATTAAAAAGTAAATTTTGATTATGGGTTGATAAGAAGGCAGGTGGTGGCGTTGAAAAATATATCTTCCTTTTTAGAGTAAACGACTTTTTCCCACACAAGGTTTTCCTTAATGGCACTTTTCTACCCAAAAATTTGAAAATACCATTTTCTCACTCAAGGTTTACATTCTGTTTACTATCTAGAATACATTTTCAGATTCAGTAATCAATAGAGAGCAAACTCGGTCTAGGATGATAGGGTTTTTTAAGAGGGGATACCGGTGAGTCTTTTAGTGGTGAAAAATTAGATTTTGGTTGTCAGGAATGGTTGGAATCTGACTTGGAAATGATGATTGTGTATTCTATAAATCGCTCGATTGTTAACGATTGACGAGGTATGTGGGATCAAGGTTTGAAAGGTTTTGGCGAGTGATGATCGAGAAAGAAAACGACAGTGATGTGGGGAAGTAAAGATGTCAAAGAAAAACTGTGATTGGTCCAAATATAAACTTTGGGTGAGAAAATAACATTTTGAAACTTTTTAGGTGTGAAAGGTCATTAAGGCAAAACCTTGGGTGGAAAAAAGTGGCTTCCTTCCCTTTTTAATTAACTTCTTAATTTGTTGGTATGCTACTTCATTCAACTCTGCCTTTTTCAATCCACACACACTATATATATATATATAACAATTAAATTATGATAATGAATTTTGAGAAAATAGGATCAGTTTATATGTAAATTGACTAATCTCACTTGATTAATCTTGTTGAAATCGTGAATACGTGATGAAGAATGAAATCTGAAATCATACATTTATCTACACAATCTTTAATTCTTTTTAATCATTTAGACTATCCTCAATGTTTGTTTTTCATTTTGAGATTTCTGGAACAAAAACACGTACCAAAGTTTGACCCTAATTTTGTAGAGGAAGTTAGAGATGCTATTATTATTATTATTATTTGTTTTCAATTATAGAGATTTAATATTTGACTTAAAAGAAAACATTTATAACGTTTTGGAAATGACGTTGTAATTATTTAAGAATATTTATCTTGTAATTGCACGATACCCACAAGTCACCATTGCGTCACATATTTATTAATATCTGAACAAACAATATAAATATAATAAATAGAATTGGGCTTATAACAGGCCCATGTGAACAAGAAGCCCATTACATTTAGCATAGCCTAATTAAATATCATAGTTGTTCATTCATAGTAATGGCCCAGTTGATATCCCTACAAACGGTGTTATAGTAAGAGACCAGAGATAGAGATGGACGTTTTTCCCGCCCCACCCTGTACGGGGTGGGAATTTCCCGGAAAAATTGGGGACGGAGAGAGATGTCTCCCCGTCCCGCCCCGCCCTCGTAACCCGACCCCTTAAGCTCATCCCTAACCAGACATTTATGTAATATAAAAAAGAACGAACATTGAACTAACCTAATCCTATTAAATAATCCCCCATTCGGTTGGCCTGAAAAACTATAAAGTATAATCCTCTGAACCACAAAGTAGATTATCAAGTAAATTTATATGTTTGTAACACCATTTATTCTTATTGTTAGAGACCTACAGCTGTGTGTTAGACAGGGTATGGGTGTTTTGGGTTAAAAAGAGTTGCATTTTCATTGTTGGATCTTGGTCTGGTTTATTAATAACATTTGTAAATTCTGCTTCCCCAACCTTCAGATTTCATCGTATTGCCAAGAAAAAAAATTTACTCTCAAACACATTGAAAACCCCAACAGTGAACAAACGACATCACTGCTACACAAGATTTGCTACAAGATGTAACACATATACAGTAAGAGTAATAATATTCATCATCTTTCTTCTTCTTTTTAATGCTAAGAACATGGACTAATTATATATCAAAACATAGGAAAGAGAAAACTGCAAGTTAAATTCACTAAATTTCTAACAAATAATCTTTCTTGGATGAAGCATTTCTGCTGCTGCTAGAGAAGCTCCATTGATCTGAAAACGCTACAGAAGATTCTATTGATGACACCCCATTTCCACACTTAGCAACTGTTCTCACACTCTCAATCAACTCTTGTGTGCGACCCTCTTGTGACAGTATCTCCAACAACTGTTGTGGACTGATCACAAGCTTCACTTTCCAAAACCCACTACTTGTATTATACTTGGAGAAAACATCTGTGTATGACCTCTTCAACGTCCCTTGATAATCACAAGACATTCTGTAAGAAGAAACAAGTGATGTGGGTATGCTGTTTGATCTCACATGGCCTTCTCGGACGATTTGGCCACCAGGGTCTGTGACTGTGGTAGCATTCAGTGGAAGTAAATAGTAAGATTTTCCTGGTAAGAGGTCTTCATGGTGAGAGAGTTGTTTCCAGAAAAGATCATGGCTTGGAAAGATGGCATGACCTGGAAACTCATCAGTGATACAAGCTGCAGTAATTGGTGGATAAAACTCCATGATGCCACCGGTGGAAGTTATAACTTTAATTACTCCTTCAACTTCTCCAAACCCTCCGAATAAACAGTTTCCCATAGCTACCAAGTAGTAACTCTCTTCTCTTTAGAGGGAGGGAAAGTAATGAAGAAATATGTATATATATATATATAGAGAGAGAGAGAGAGATAATTTAATCGTCGGTGGGATTCTTCTTTTGAGCTTCCAATCAATCCAACCACTCAAATATTAAAAAGGAAAAAGAAATTTATTAAAGAGATCTCACCACAAGCTTGGTAGAAGTATTAAAATTTGTATTATAAGTTTACAATACAATGTGAAGTGGCCCAGCCAATTCATACACGGAAACATATGTTCTTTTTATTTCTGGTAAAAATTCTTACATCTAATATATATGTATATATATAATAAACCAATTTTCTTTGATCCTTTGGGGCCCCGTATGAAGACGCGGGAGGGAAAAGCGTAGTGCTTTGATAAAGAATTATAAAGCGTGTCCCCGTCAATTATCAGAAGCAGCAGCAATGGTCAAAAAACAAAGGAAGAGACCAAACTCTATAGCTAAGCATCTTAATTTAATACTTTCACTTTCTCCTGGTTTCTTTATCAAATTTAGTCCTTATTTTTTACAGTTGAGGAGCTAAAGTGAAAGGGATAAGAAGAGAATGAGTAGAAGTAGCAGAGTGATTATTTTGTAGTGTCTTTGGTCCAAAATATGCATGCTCTGCTTTGCTTTGCTTTATCTAAAGGACAAAAGTGAAAGTTTTTCATAAATTCGTGGGGCCAAAAGTTAATTAACTTAAGATATGATAAATACTAGGAGGATGTTGATGGTGGAGAATTAATGTAGAACCGCTAAGCATCTTAATAAAAAACAAAAGAATGGCGATGGTTTCAGAAGAAAACAAAAATAAGTGGGAGACCACGGAAACTCTCGGGAAGGCCTTTGGTCGTCCCACTTCATTAAGCTTTTCGGGGCACTACAGATTAACCCACCTAACCTAGTTTATCATGGTCACTTACTTTTCAATTGAATTGAATTGGACCAAAACTCTGGTATCATATTGAATGGGGGTGGATCCATTTTTAATAAAAGTAAATGAAATTCAGTACGTGTTGTTGCGTTAAAAAACAGTGGCGGTTTGCCATCACTGTTTGTTATTGTAAAATGTGTAAATTTCATAATCTATTTC
>WYDK02000041.1:23041-35579 GCA_009867345.2 Toxicodendron radicans | reverse complement strand
GTTCAATCTCAAACGTTTTCCAATGAGTTACAATTTAGAATTGGAAAATAGGTAGTACTCATTGATAACTTAAGAAATTAGGTTCTGATTCTTCTATTTCTGTATGTTTGCATTTTTGTATTCATTGTCTTACTAAAATGAATCAAATCCTATCAAATATTTATTTGAATTACTCATATATCCTATGAATTTCATTTCACGCCTAGAAACTGCGACATGGTAGTTGCAATAAGCATCGTGAGTTTACATAAGGAATTAATTATTTCCTCAACCTCAATGATGTCTCTCTTTTTGATTGTCTCATAGTAGTTTTAATATGCTGACCACAATGCCCTTTTTATTGGACTGCCCTTGGAATCAGAAAGTTGGAAATACATAATGACACACTATAAATAATAGAATTAAAAGAAACCGGTCTGGACTAGACAACTAGTGTGGAGATCTTGGCAATTTGTTCTGCACATATATGTTCCTTTGAACAGAGATTGTTATGGTAAATGGTACTGACATGTGAATGGTAGATCATTTACCAATGTTTGGAATGTGGTTCACTATAAGTATACCAATTTCTGACAAATTAAGAATATGGAATGGTACTTTATTTTGGCATTATTCCATTAAAGATGATTCCTTAATGTTCAAGGATTGCATATACATATTATTTGCTCTGTGAAATTTGCTTGATGTAAATTAATCTTGCAAGGATATGACAATGGACATACCCTTTTTGCATTGGTCTTTTGTTGTGTTGTTGCTGTTGTTCCTTTCAGTGTAGTGCTTCAAATATTAATAGTTTGCATGCTGTTATTTATGAAAAGTTGGAAGCTTTTTTCAGGTTCGGTTGATACTGAAATGAGGCCAGGTGTTCTTTTTACATTATTTCAATGTTCTGAAAGGCTAACGAGCCCAACAATATGCTTTGAGGCTCTTCAGGTAATATTTCCATACAGGCTACAGCCAAGAGTTAGTTGACATGTTTTACTTGATTGTCATAATGAGGTATATTTTTTTGACCGGTTTGACTTAAATGTGTTTAAAAGTCATCTTAATAAAGTGAAAGTTTCTATATCATGGTTGATGGGAAGGTAAAAGACTGGAAGATATAAGCAGAGCCAAACAAAAAAAGATGATCATTTGTAACCTATGAGAAGAATCAATGTGTGCTACTTCTCTATTAGAAGTTTGAAGCTTTGATTTAATATATTAGCCATTAGTTGATCTGTTTAAGAATTAGTCATGTGAATCTCACCGGAGACAGAAACAAGGCCATTGAAGATCTCATTTAAAACATCATATAAGATATTGCCCTTACAAAAATTATTTTTTATGTTTTTTAATGAAGATCTTACATTCTAAATTACAGACTTCATGTGTTGCAGGCCCTCAGAGCTGTGTCACACAATTACCCGAACATAATGTTAGCATGTTGGGAGAATGTTTCCAACATTGTTTTCAAAATTTTGAAAGCATCTACTGCAGAAATTCCTACCAAGACATGCAAGGGAAATGTTGGATCTGTTGGTTTTATTGGGGAAAAAGTCATTACAGCTGCTATCAAGGTATATTCTTTTGGTTTTTGGTGATTATTTGTTTGTCTTTGAGTCACTCGTAATAAAGATCCCTAAGATTATATCATTTCATGATATTAGAATCTAGAGGGGCACAATGATGTGCAGGGTTTTTCAGACTGCCAATTATATCTTTTAATCTTCTAGTTTAAGGTGTGCTTGTTGTGGATTTTCAAAATTTGCAAGTAATTGATTACAGCATAAAAATGTTTATGAACAATTGTCTTTGATTAATACATAGCAAAATTAAACAATAAATATATAAAGTTTTTCTACACCATGCACCTTGTTATCTTTTTTATATCCATGCCTTTGTTGTGATTAAATGTTTCTTGAGCCTTTAACTGAATGTAGAAAATCAATGTACTTTTTTTTTCTTAATTTCTTATAAGTCATTCTATGTAAGAAATATAAACCATGAAATTAGTGAAAGATATGTTTAATGTAAATTTTACGCACATCAGAGATTCTGTTGCTCTCGAGATATTCCTAAAATTATGCTTTTGCAATCTCAATTGGATGCAGTGGTCATAATTCTTGATGCTTTGTGTATTCCTTGATGCCTTTACTTTTTTCCTCTTTTTTGTTAGAAATGATTACTCTATAGTAGTTTTAATGCCATTTTTCTCTTTTAGGTTCTCGATGAATGTCTTCGAGCAATATCTGGATTTAAAGGAACTGAGGATCTTTTAGATGATAAATTATTGGATACCCCATTTACTTCTGATTGTATAAGGACAAAGAAAGTATCATCAGCTCCACTATATGAGCAAGGGAGTCCAGAAGATATAAGAGAAGAAGCAAAAGCTTCAGAGTCTGGAAGTGAGCAGTGGTCTGAGACAATTGAGAAGCATATTCCACTTATTTTGTGGCATACTTCTGCGATGGTTGGTTAGAATTTCCTTGCTCCTTGAAATGAGAGATCACTGTGGTTATATTTCTCATGTTGAAGAATTTTATGCAGTTTTCTTCATGATTGTTTCAAGTCACAGACAGTAGATCCAAAGCTAATATTCTTTATATAGTTTGAACCATATTTTGTTTGCTTTAATCATTGATGTCAATTTAATTTAAAATTTGATGGGCATTAGGTATAACCTAGAATAGCAGGTGCTGGCTTAGTAAACTTAAAGCTCTAGGCATAGCTTTGCTAATAGGAACCAATAGGTTTTAACCTATCAATTTTACATTATCCATCTCAAGCTGCCACTACCTGGTTTATTTAATTTTTTTTAACTTTTGTAGTTTATTTGATTTGTTGCTATGAGATACTGATAGAAACCCACTTCAATATTTCAAATAATTGGGTTGGATAATGGGTCTTATTGGGCTTGGGTAGAACTCACCTTGGAAAACCGGTTTGCCAAAGGAGGGTGTCCAAGCCTTTATAACCCACTTGCCCAACCATTTCTCTTTCAATGTGGGATTCGTAACAGATACATATCTTGTTTTGATGGTGATGAAATTTGAAATCAGTTGATTCAGTGTGAAGAAGGCTTCATTTTCAATGTAGTATCATGTGGCTTCTTTGAATGCCTGAAATTGAAGTTTACATCAATAGAATAGCTTCTTAGATCATGCATATGTGTTTATATCATATCCATATTGTTAGGAAAATACTATGTTGATCAATTGAAGGAAAGCTTGAGCAAGCTGGAAGTGACATTTTTTTGGTTTGATGAAACTCTGACTACTGTTGTATCTTTACAAAGATTAAATCTTCCATAGGTCTGAAGATGTTATGTTTACTGATATGAAGATATATGTTTCTCTTTTCTTGCCTACCTTATATCAATATGATCTCATTCTTTTCTCTTGAAGGTGAGAACTGCAACAGTTACTTGTTTTGCGGGTATAACTTCTTCTGTATTTATCTCTCTTCTGAAAGAAACACAGGACTTCATTATATCTTCCGTAGTAAGTCTTTAATTTACTTGAATTTCGTTATGGTTTTCTGCAGCATAACCAATAGTATGGACAGTTTTACTAGTTGGCTTATGCATTATACCTGAAATTTTTTGTAGATCAATGCCGCTTTACATGATGAGGTTCCTTCAGTTAGGTCAGCTGCTTGTCGTGCCATTGGTGTCATTTCATGTTTTCCACACATTTCTCACAGGTGATTCTTAATTGTTGTTTGTTCATCTATCTAATTTCGAATAATCTTGGATTAACTTGTTGTTTGCAAGAATGGATGGAGAATTTACAAAGAACTTAAATTATATAGTGCAGAGATCCTTGACAAATTTATCCATGCTGTTGAGATTAACACCTCTGATCCATTAGTCTCGGTACTTGTTTACTCAAGTTCTTAATTTACATTATTTGAAGTGTAACTTATTTATATGTTTCTAGCAAGTTAATATCACTCGCGATTACTTCCCATTTCAGGTGCGTATAACGGCCTCATGGGCTTTGGCAAATATATGTGATTCTCTTCGTCGCTGTATAGATGATTTTCCCTTTAAACCATCTACAGGTGGGCATAAGGGTACCGAGAGTGCATTTCAAGTTTGGCACATTCTAAAAGTAACTCTGATTTCAAGTTTTCATTTATTTATTTGTAGACTCAAATGTGAACTCCCAGATGATGGAATCATTGACTGAGTGCGCTTTGCATTTAACAAAGGATGGAGACAAGGTAAACATGCTAAATGGCAAGACCATTAGAACTGGTTTCTTACTGTTGCTACTTTTTGGTTCATGCATGGTTTAATTAGTGTTTGATGTGGATTTTGATGTAGACTCTATTTTTCTCTGTAGCCTACCTTACCTATCACTCTCTATAAATGCTTGGGTGATGTCTCTTTGGAGGTTGCATTTTAGTGCATGTTGGTCTGACTGGCTGATTTCTGCCAACAATTGCAGTTAGAATAAAAATTGCCTTGAACTTTTCATCTGAGCTCCAATTATATGAATTATGATTACTGGAGTGAAAATCTACGGTAATAGTGGATAATTGTAGTTCAAAAATCACTTTAAATGATAATTTTTTTACTCAATTAGTGTTTGATGTGGCTATTAAGTACAAATTATTCCTTATATCTGTACGAGTGTTATACTATTCTGGTTGTCACTTTGGTATCTTTGTGTTACTCTTAGCAGATCTTTATTGTCTTAGGCCCTCAATTGTATTTCATTCTTTGCATCTGCCCCCACTGTCAACACTAGATACAAACACGCACATGGAAGTTCTTTCTTGGTCCTATAAAATTCCATTGCTTGGCCTTCTTGGATTTATGTATCATATATTTTAGTTTTTTGTAGACAAAGTAATGATTGTATCTTTACCACGCTCTTTATATTCATGTACATTAGATCAAGTCAAATGCTGTGAGGGCTCTTGGAAATCTCTCAAGATTTGTTAAATATGCAAGTTCTTCATGTGTGCATGGTAAGGCAGTGGACTACACTTTTTTTGTTTCAACCAACTATAATGAGGTGATACCAACAAGCAGTGATAAAACAGGTAGTTGTGGATGTGTAGCAAATTCATCCCATCCTGCATGTTTGGGAGATTCACGTTGCCTGGAGAGAATGGTGCAAGCATTTCTTTCTTGTGTTACAACGGGAAATGTTAAGGTATCGCCTATTGCTATAATTAAAAAATTGTTCTAATGATTTGATGGTGTGTATTGGACCATCTTCCATATCTTTTCCTCTCAAGTGTGACTCTGTACGTAACAGGTTCAATGGAATGTTTGTCATGCACTGAGCAACCTTTTTTTAAACGAGACATTAAACCTTCAAGACATGGATTGGTATGACAAAACTAGTTATTTGTGTTTGCTTGGTTGAAATGCTGGATATTTACGTTTTTGTTCATTTATTATTATTATTTTTTCTTTAATCTTAATTTTTTGTTGATAGGTTTTAATGTGTTGGAACTTAGATACAATTGTTAGGTCCTTTTCTATTAGCTTATAACATTTAGGCCAATTGGTAACCTAATGTGGTATTAAATGAAGACAAACTGACCAGGCGGTCTTGTGTTTGAATTCCTCTATTGTATCAATTAACTATTTCATGTCATTTACATGTTTTGGCCACACTGTGCTTTGATTTCTTGACCTGGATATTTTCCCTTTATTGTGCATATATACTTTTGTGGCAGGGCTCCATCTGTTTTCAGTGTTCTTTTACTACTACTGCGTGACTCTTCTAACTTTAAGATCAGGATACAGGCTGCTGCTGCTTTGGCTGTGCCATCATCAGTTTGTGGTTAGTAGGACTTTTTCTTGTTCCTGCTGCTATGGCTGAAATTTTAATTATTTTTTTGATTTTGTCCTTGCAACTCAACAACGACTTTTCATGTCATTAGCATTGGTGTAGCTTAATCTTATTCAAATGTAATCAATAATTATGCATACTGCTTGTGGTTTTTAGTTGGTGACTTTCCATCTACCATAAAAGGCTAAAGCTGGATAACAATGTTTCCTTCCTTATTTTTTGATGCAGATTATGGGAATTCCTTCTCAGATGTCATCCAAGGATTGGAGCATATACTCGAGAATTTAGGTTCAGACCAAATTTCAGCACCATCAAGCTTCAAATATAGAGTTGCACTTGAGAAGCAGGTCAAGCACCTAAATTAATCTGCATCTGGTCGTCATTGTCAGATACTAATTAGATATTGAAATGAAAGTAATGGACAGCATCATATGAATACATATTATCCTGATTCATTGACATGAATGCATTTATGCAACCCTTAATAGTTGGGAATTATTACTAGGTCTTACTGTTGTTTTCCAATATGTGACATTGAGGACAAGGTGCTAGGTAAATTTTGCAAGGACAAATATGTTGCATAAGATTTGAACAGTGTTCTCTAGTGGTTATAATTGTTGTATGGTGTGCCCAATCAAAAGTTCTTGAGTTAAGAAGACAAAGAGTGCATTCTTTTGAGGATGAGGTAATGAATCTCTGGGTTGATTGCATCACAATTATGGGATCTAGAGAGTGATGTTATGGTTGTATTTTAGAGCTTTCCTTGAAAGTTGATATTTTGCATGCTCATTTTCTGGATTAGTATTCCTAATTATATTTTTCTTGTTCCAGTTGACTTCAACAATGTTGCACGTTCTTAGCCTTGCTTCAAGCATTGATCACCAACCTCTGAAAGATTTTCTGGTGAAAGTAAGCATTTCGTATTTGCAAATACTACACATTTTTGTAACCATTTTGTATTTGCAAATACTACACAAAAATGCTATGGAGTGTTCTGCTAATAGTTACTAATGACATATTTGCCTACAAATAAGTTGTCTTGTGAGAACCTGTTTTAAAGAATTTTTTATATAAGGCTGCCTTTACAAGAGTGAGTTATTTCATATGTTTCAGTGTTTGCATTATTCATTCTTGCTTAAACCTTTGTCAACATATTGGTTAAATTAAAGGAGTAACCTTTATTGCTTTCTAGTTGAAGTTTGTTTATAAATGCCCAGCATTTCATTATATACTTTACTATAATTTTTCTCAAGTTTTTGTTTCTTCTCTTATTATTATTTTTATATAGAAAGCTTCCTTTCTTGAGGAGTGGTTTAAGGTGCTATGCTCATCACTGGGGGAGACAGCTACTCAGCCTGTGTCTGAAAATGATTTTGGGAACCAAAAGAAACAGATGATATCCAAGGCCATGCGATCACTAATTGAAGTGTATGAAGGCGGGAATCAGCATACAATTGCCAAAAAATTCAAGATGTTGGACGACAGCATATGGTGAATGAGTTGGATATTGTCGTTTGTTTGGTTGGTTACTTCTCGCATTACTCGATGCATGATTTTTCACTGCAGGACTTCTGTGATTATCTCAAGTTCATACCATGTTATAGTGCGTGATGAACCCAATCATTCATATACTCCTGGAGATGCTATTGTCAGTTGACAGTCTGGTGATTGGTATCACTGTGTGGCCATTGTGCACCCTGCCCTTGAAGAACGTAGAAAGTGGTGGTAAGGTAGGTGTTCACCCCCATAGTCCAGTGCGAGTGCGAGTGGGAGCTGAATGTGAGAATTAGGTTATCGGATCGCCTTACTGTATGTAAAGTATGTGGGTTCTTTCATTTTTTATAGTGGCAGCTTGCGATGGATAGATTCAATATCTGATTATAAATGCTGCTACGTTGTAAAGTTCATATAGTTTATATTCAGCCCTCTGTAGTTTTGCATGTAGGCAACTGTGATTATATTTTAGCTGGGGTGTTGGCCGTCGCAAGCTTGTAACTCTAAAACTCACATACAATAGTTGTACTTATTAATTATTATGTAAACTCAATGTATAAAAGCCAGCGTGGCACTGGCAACCATGTGGTGTCATTATCACTAATAAAGGAAGTGGGTTTATTAAATCTTACAAAAAATAGAGAGAGGAATCTCCAAATAAACGTTTGGACTTAAAAGCCAGTGAAAAAAGGAGGGAAAATAATTGGTTCAAGCTCAGATGTATAAAAAAGTCGGGGCAACCACCATGTGGTGTGTATGATAATTACTATTAAGGAACTTGTGTTCCAGCTTTTTGTTTTGCAAGCAAAAAAAAAAAAAAAAAAATCTTTTGGAAAAGATAAGGATGTGTCGACTTGATGGGATGAGTCCACGCTCCACAGTGCAATCTATATTTCTTTCAACGATATTAATTATAAATATTTATTTATTTGATTATAATTCATTATTTCAACTTGGAAAATATATAAATATTGTCAATGAGCATGACTAGAAATCTGTTGCACGTGTAAGGTGTTTGTTTTATTTGGAGTTAGGTTGCATGAGTACGTGCTTCAATTTCTTGAACTAATAGTAGTAGCTGCAAATGCAATCTCGAAGGGGAACTCTACTTTTGTAAGTGTGGATAGGATTCTTTTGCCCTGTTCATAATCACTCTTTCTTTTTCCAATTAGAGGCTATATCTACATACACTATACTATAGGTACGCATTAACAGTAGGAATTGCCAGTGGAGTCTCAAATAAAATATAAATTAATTGGATAAAGAAGCTAAAATTAAGGAGATTGATGAAAAGAAAAGAGAAGAGAGAGAAAAGAGAAAGGGTGGAGATGGAGAAGAGAAAAAAATGGCTGGTCTGTCTCCTCTCCTCTCCTGTGAACGCTCATTTTCAGGCATAAGCTTGTCTTTTGTTGGACCAAATCCACCCTCCACTCACTCCTCCTGACTCCTCTACTTTCCTCCATTTTTGGAAAACAAACAACAATAAGTAAGCTTAAAAGTTTTCTATCTTTTCTTTCTTCTATAATTTTAACATTTATCTCTCACCATCTCCTCTATTGCCCTTCCTTCCTTCTTGTATAATATATATTATTCTTCCATTTTTCTCTCTTTCAACCTCCTTATTTTTCTTTCCTAATACTTCATGTTTCCGTTACTTCCATGTTTACTTTTATTAAACATATTCAACTACTCTAACTTGTGAAGCTTCCTCAGGTATGCTTCTTTCTTTATATGTTTCTTCTGGGTTTCCAATGTTATTTTCTGGATTTATTAAAGATTTTCTTTTCATAATAGTAAATTAAACAACCTTCATAAAGGTTCTTCAAAGTTCATTTCTTTTTATAAAAGCTTACAAGTCTTCTCATTTTTCCTTTTTTAATTATGTTTGTCGTTATCTGGGTTGTTATGCTTCCTCCAATACCAATAATCTTTTCTACCTTTAGTTGAGTTGCTTTTTCCTTTTTTATATAATGTATTTTTAATCTCATGAAGATTAATCTTTGACTGTTCCTGATTCTCACCATCTCATCTCTGCTTCTTGATCTGTTCATTACCTAATCTTATCTTGTTCTTAATTGAATCACTCAATTTGATCTTAAGAAACCAACATACATTTATATATATATAATAATAATTTGTGTTTTCAGATTACTGCAGGGATTTTTGAAGATGGCCAAGGAGAACAGTGGATCAACGAAGCCTAATCAACTGGAATCAAAGAGAAAGCGTCTGAGTTGGATATTCGGTGTTAGTGGGTTGTGCATATTGTTTTATGTTCTGGGAGCTTGGCAGACAACTACTACTCCTCTCATCAATCAATCAGATGTGTACACTAAAGTTAGTTGTAATAATAACGGGACCGAAAATAACAACTCCCTACTAAATCCACAATCATTGCCATCAACATCATCAGCTGTTTTGGATTTTGATAGTCATCATCAAATTGAAATAAATAGTTCAGATTCAGTGCATAACTTTCCAGCTTGTGAGATGAAGTATAGTGAATATACTCCCTGCCAAGATCCAGTGAGAGGTAGGAAATTTGATAGAAAAATGTTGAAATACAGGGAGCGCCATTGTCCTAAAACCGATGAACTTCTTCACTGCTTAATACCTGCTCCACCTAACTATAAAACCCCTTTTAAATGGCCACAGAGCCGCGACTATGCCTGGTATGACAATATCCCCCATAAAGAGCTCAGTGTAGAGAAGGCTGTTCAGAACTGGATTCAAGTAGAAGGTGACCGCTTCCGATTCCCTGGTGGCGGCACCATGTTCCCCCATGGAGCTGGTGCATACATCGATAACATTGCTGAGCTTATTCCTCTTAATGGTGGAACCATTAGAACTGCGATTGATACGGGCTGTGGTGTAAGTAATATTGTTAAATAAGTTTCCGAGTTCAGTATGTTCGTTTAAGACTCTTATACCTTACTTATCATAAGTTTTTCATGGTAAAAAGTGCTTAAAATATTCATATTTTTGGTTTTATCTTTTAAGGTTGCAAGTTGGGGTGCATATCTTTTGAAGAGGGACATCCTGGCAATGTCTTTTGCACCCAGGGATACACATGAAGCACAAGTTCAATTTGCACTTGAACGAGGAGTCCCTGCTATGATTGGCATTATGGCTTCTCAGCGGCTTCCTTACCCAGCTAGGGCTTTTGATATGGCTCACTGTTCCCGTTGCTTGATACCTTGGCATCAATATGGTAGGATCCTATCCTGATTCCTGTCTATTTTATTTCACAACTCTTTAAATTTGTTTATTGTCCCAAATAACATCTTGTCTTGACATTTTTGTTTTATTAGAAAAACAAACAAAATGAACAACATGCCTGTTTCCAGTTAAGACTTTCTCATGTAATTACTCAATAATATATAGATTTTTATAGCCTATAATAAGTCATTGTCTTAATAGCTAAAACTAAACACCAAATATAATATAATGTTGATATCAATCTCCAATTAATTTCCCTAATAGTACAAAAGAATTGAATTACATATCTAAAAAATCGTTTGAATGGTTACAGATGGTTTATATCTACTTGAAGTAGACAGAGTTTTAAGACCTGGTGGTTATTGGATTCTCTCGGGTCCTCCTATTCGATGGAAGAAATACTGGAGAGGTTGGGAAAGAACTAAAGAAGATTTGAATGCAGAACAAAATGCTATTGAGACTGTTGCCAAGCGGCTCTGCTGGAAGAAAGTTATTGAAAAGGATGATCTATCAATTTGGCAGAAGCCTATCAACCACATTGAGTGTATTAAAAGTAGGAAGGTCTATAAAACACCACATATATGCAAGGCAGACAATCCAGACACTGCTTGGTACTCAATAGATCTCAGCATTTCTCATTCTCATGCTACCTATTATATTATATATGTAACATTTATTAACTGCTTATGTGCTTAAAATTAGGTACAGAGATATGGAAAGTTGCATTACACCGCTACCAGAAGTTAGCAACCCAGATGAAGTTGCTGGTGGTTCATTAGAGAAATGGCCAGACCGAGCATTTGCTATTCCTCCTAGAATCAGCAGAGGGACAATACCGGGTATAAATGAAGAAAAGTTCCGAGCGGATAATGAACTATGGAAGGAAAGGGTGAGACGTTATAAAAGCATAAATGGTTTATTACCCAAAGGAAGATACCGGAATGTAATGGACATGAACGCATACATTGGGGGATTTGCTGCAGCTCTGTTAAAGTATCCAGTGTGGGTGATGAATGTGGTTCCTGTCAATTCAAATCAAGATACCCTAGGCATTATATATGAACGGGGTCTCATTGGTGCATATCAAGATTGGTGTGAGGCTTTTTCAACGTATCCAAGAACATATGATCTTATCCATGCTAGTGGTGTGTTCAGTATATACCAAGACAGGTAATTTAACAGTTGATTAAGTAATTAATTGATTAATCTATCATAAACTTGTAAATAATTTGATCTTAATTGATATACATTGAATTTGAAGGTGTGACATTACCTACATTCTGTTGGAGATGGATAGAATTCTGAGGCCAGAAGGAACAGTTATATTTAGGGATACAGTAGAGTTGCTTGTGAAGATAAAGAGTATAACAGATGGAATGAGATGGAAGAGCCAGATAATGGATCATGAGAATGGACCCTTTAATCCAGAGAAAATTCTTTTTGCAGTCAAAACCTATTGGACTGGTGAAGCTACACAAAAACAACACTAGTAGTACAGAGTTGTATGTAGTTTTATTTGTTTATGTCCTTTATGCACGCAGCTGTTTTTGTTTTAAAATGTGAAATAGGCAGTCTTGCTCGTCTTTACAACATCATTATCTCTTGATCGTATTTACATAGAAGGAGTGGACTAGGGGAATGGAAATATGCTCATAAATTGAAGAAAATGTTAAGAGAGAATGATGGGTAGTAGCTAGGAAGGATGGTGGAGCTGTCTTTAATTAGCAAGATGGAGATGGAGCTCTTCATTCATATGAGGCTAAATTTTTAAGCGCTAGCTACCTTGAAGCAGCCTCTATTGTGTTATCGGTTGTTGGTTGTTGATGATGTTAGCTTGTAATTGCAATGTAAAATACCGCATAGCCATTAATTTAAAATTGATTTGGGGCCCATTCTTTCTTGAACTTGCGATTGCTACTCTTTCAATTCTCCATTTTAGTACGTAGTGTCTCATTTAAGAAGTTGATGTAACCATACCTGTTATCTAATCAGGCAATGTGCAGGTCACCCACTTCCCCAACCACTCT
>WYDK02000041.1:10620-22941 GCA_009867345.2 Toxicodendron radicans | reverse complement strand
AGGTAGAGGGAGTTTGAGTTCGATTCATATTAATATTAACGATATAAATAAATAAATAAATAAAAAGGTTGAATGAGGAGAAGGTTAATGAATTGAATTGGGGGGGTTATGTTTCCAAAAAGACAAGGAAAGCACAACCTAGTTTATAGTGAGATCGGTAGGATTGGGATTGTGTAGTTTGCTTTTGTTTTATAATTACTTTGTTTTCTTTTAAAAAAAATTAATCCGATGGCTCCGAGGGAGGTTGAAGAGGAAGTTGAAAGGGTTGTCGAAGAGGCTAGAGAGTTGCATGATTCGGCTGCTTCTCTTATTAATCGAACATCGGGTGAAGAACAAACTTTAAGACAGCGTGCTCTTTCTTTGGATTCTAATATTCGCCGCTTGCGTTCTTTACTTCATTCTAACAATTTTGATTCCAAGTTGGTCGACAAGCTCGAAGAAGATTTACAGAGAGCCAAAAGTTTGATATATGATGGCGATGCTTCTGCTTTCCTTCCAACCAAAGCAGAGGGTATTTTTTATTTTTCACTGTTTTCTTTTCTATTACATATCTCTATTTAATTTATTTATTTCTTCTTCTTCTCTTCTCTTCTCTTCTTGCTCAGGTGGTTTTCTTAGAATGTTTATTGGCCCAATTAATGTTCGAGCCTCCCGCAAAGATGTCCAGTTGAAGGTTAAAGAGGAGTACAACGCTTACAGAGTATGTGTCTGATTCTATTCCTTTCCTTTGTTTTCAATTTGATTTTTTTGTTATATAAGTTACTTTCTTGTGGGTGGAGCAGGATAGGACTGCCCTTCTTTTCCTTCTATTTCCCTCCACGCTTCTTATATTAAGATCTTGGATCTGGGATGGATGCTTGCCTGCATTTCCTGTTCAACTCTATCAGGTAATGCTCTTTTGTTTTTTCTTTTTTTCTTTTTCAAATGCCATTTTTTATTTCTTAACATTGCCCATTCGCCATATTCTTTCTTAGGCATGGCTCTTGTTACTCTATACTGGTTTGGCTTTGCGAGAGAACATTCTGAGACTCAATGGAAGTGACATTCGCCCCTGGTATATTTCCTTTTTTCAATAATATTTCATCTTATTCTGCTCCTATATATGCATTATCTTTTATCCTGCCTATTACTTTCCCTAAATCTAATTACATCTAGCTATTATATAATTGTATTATTTTCATAATGTTGAACAAAATTTGTGGTTATGTTCTCTAACAACATCATGAGATGACACGTCTGAAATTGAGAAGATTGAACTCATGAACAGAGGATGCAAATAACAGATGTTGTTCATAGGTTTTCTTGTAATATTTTCTGTGAAGATTTTATTTCTTCATCGTCTTTTCTGTTTTTCCTTTTATGTCTTTTTGTTTCCAATTCCAGCATAATTATTGTCACTATTGATTTTTATATTATCCACATATTAACATTTATGACATGTAGTTTGAACGGGAGGTAGCTTTTTATCTAGATTTTACACCTTGATGCTAATTATGGAGTCTTATGACTTCCAACTCAAGTTTAAGAATTAAGATAAATAATTCTGATAGTCCAAGCTTACAAATTTGAAAGAATTTGTTTTCAAAATACAGGACTTATAAATTAGTTTGGCTATTGCACATGATTGATGGATCAGTTTATGACTTGGTGAAGGAAGAAACAGTTGAGGCTGGCTTTGTTATTCATCCTCCGTTTTGTGCCATGCAATGTGGATTAAATGAATTAAGATCCATGAGAAGAGCGGCAAATTGTCAGCAGATCTTATCAGCGTTGATGATGACAATAAGTTGGCCACTTTTTTGCAAGCTAGTCTTTATTTGTTAAGGGAAAAGTACAGAAGAGGGGGAGTTTTTTGGTTGATGTACTGTTAAGAGAAGTGAGGGCAATGGTTACATCTGCCACTGATTTGAGGTATTTCCAAAAAAGAAAAAAAGTTAGCCATTAGGAGCGTTTTAGTCGCTGTGCCTATTATGCACTCCTTGCCCCGTTCCCGAAAAGTTAATAAATAATAATGATAATGTATAAAATAAGTGAATAAAGCAAATCCTACATATTGCCATAGTTTTGAAGCTTTTCAGGGTTGTTAGGGAGAAGTCACGTTGATACTTTTTGAATCATGAGCACTAGATGACCTTAAAACCTCCAAGAATGACTTGGTATGCCATTTGGAACGTTAAGCACATCATGGAAAATTACCAACATATGTTGATGATTGTGGTTATTTATGTCACCATATTTATCTAGAGTAGGGTCTGTTTCACTTAATTGGTCAAGACATATGGCAATGTAAGATCATGAAAGGTAGGAATTGATAAGAGAACAATCATCATTCTCAGTTGATACTAACTGGTACTTCACCCTTTTTATTGTTTCTTCTTCTTTGACTTCAGCCCTATCAAATGAAAAGAGATTATTTGAAATTCTCTTCAAATATCAATTATATGGTGTCAGAATTTGTGCTCTGTTGAAGAGCTTTCAAACATGAGAACCTACTAAGGAATCACTTTATGTGAAAGCAATCTCACTGATGCAATTTATCTCCATAACAATCTCAAACTAGAAGTTCTTAAAGCTTCAATTTAATACCAGCATCCACTTCTCTTGTTCCTTATCTTCCCTAAATTTCAATATGAAGGTTTCTAATTTCCTTGTTGTCACCCTGCTGTCTTGCTGCTATGTTATGTCGTCAATTCAAATAAGAAAGAGATTTTTGAGTTTCTTTTTTCACTTTATTTTCCTTGTTCTTACAATTTGTTTGCCCATTTCTCAATCTTAAGTATATGTAGAACAATAGTAAGCATATAACAAACAAAAGAGGTGTGGAAGATGAACCAGATTATATACTCAAGTAGTTATCTCTACCCGTATTTGATGAATTTTATCTACAATAGTGTACTATCTATTTTTTAAAACTTTTGTTGTTTGTTGTGTATATGCATCCCTCTCTTGGTTCTAATCTATTCATTAATGAAGATTAATGAAAATGAAATTTTTATCAAAATGCACAATCGTTGGCATACAAGTTTGCGTAGTTTATTAGTTTCATCCCTGAAATTGCAGACTATTTCATCAAAGATACTGAATATACTTATGCAGGTGGATTTACCATCACTACTGTGCTATGATTATGGCCCTTGTTAGTCTAACGTGGGAGATTAAAGGACAGCCAAATTGTGCGCAAAAGCAGGTTGCAGTTACTCCATTTAGCCCATTACCAGCTGATTATATTTTTAGTCTGTCTGATTAAAATTAAAATAAACATTGTACAGAGAGGGGTTCAACTTTTCCTTCAATGGGCTATGATGCAAGGAGTTGCCATGCTTCTACAAAACAGATATCAACGCCAGAGACTCTATACTCGTATTGCCTTGGGAAAGGTGTCTTGACAAAATTACTTTATGCATTGCAGATTTTATGTTTGCTTTATCACTCTTTGGTTTACATTGGTTATATCATTTGTGAATTCTTGATCCCTTTTTGCCCGTCTTCATTCTTTTAGGGTCTCCCTTATCATTGATGATATAAATATTATGTCTCCTATTTTAGTCCGAATTGAACAGGATATAGAATGCCCCAGTTTCAAATGCATAATTTTCAATTAGAGTTCTAACATATATTTTCCTTTTTTATCCAGGCCAAGAGAATGGATGTTGTTTGGGGAGAAACGGCTGGTGTAGATGGCCAACTATGGCTCTTGTGTCCAATGCTTTTCATTTTGCAGGTGATTCAAGCTAATTTTGCGATTACTAGTTATTGTACAATCTTACCTATGTAACAATTGCCTTAAAAGTTTTTATCCTCTAAAAACAATATTTTACAAACCAATGCCCTTCACTGATTATTCATTTGCATCAATGAAATTGTAATATCACTCGTTTGTAGCCTTTTGGGCAAGCGGATGAATAGCAATCCGTAATTGTTTGGACAGAAGGTGTCATTTCATGACCAGCACTTTATCACATGTATCTGTGTGGTGTGCTAGAAACAAAAGCATACCTATAAGTTTAGTGGTTTTCCATGTTTAGTGACATAGTACACAAAGTGCAGAACTTTGGGAGACTGTAAATTCTGTCCAGTTGTGTGTAGATTGCTGGTTTCAGTTGTGTAAAATTTTACAGAGAGAAATTTATTGGGTTCTTTTCCTTCAAAATTGAAACCAGTAGCAGCTTCTTTTCTCTTAAGTGCTTACTGAACCTTTATACTGGTTTGAGTGTCCCTGCAAGGATCATAATTGATATTCTTTGAGAACTTTGTATAAATTCTTCTTTGTTCTATTGTGAATGTGTGCTCTTTTGTGTTTGTATACTGATTTCAGTGCCACTGCAAGGAGCATAAGTTATTTGAGTTTGGTATTCTTCGAGCATTTTGTATAAGTGCTTCTTGGTTATTTTTTGTATGTGTGCTCTTTCCAGTTTAGCATGAAGCATCCTTTCCCTGTACTTCTTCAATTTTAATGAAATTAGTCAATAAATTTGGTTTGCATCTGGGATTTGACTTCTTTGAAGTTATCACTGTGACCTGAGTTTAACTTATTATTTTCTTCATGTTTCTGAATTTGATGTTAGGGTTTTGAGGCATATGTTGGATTACTGCTGCTTAGGACTGCATTGGATGGGGTCGTATCTGAATGGCAGGTTGGGTATTCAAAATAGTACTATTATTATATTTCTTCTTGTTCACTTGTGTCATGTAGAGCATCTTCCTTTGTTTATAGGTTAAAAAGATAGTATGATATTAAATTAAAATGAAAGTTAACATGTTTACATTTATGTCATAATAATATTGGTGATGGAAAATTGTTTTTGGCAGGTAATCTTTTGTGGGGTCCTTTTGGTTTTAATGGCAGTTGGGAACTTCATAAATACAGTACAGACGCTCATGACAAAGTCCAGGTTTAAAGCAAAAATGAAAAAAAGTAAGAGCAAGCAGGAGTTGTAGAGCATCCCTAAGTTTTAGGTTAAATCTTACCAGGGTTATGTAGGATCTCAGTTTTGGAATTGGCTTTCAAAGATGTTGTCACTTTTAACTTATTTTTACCTTTATATGAATATATGTTTAAATATTTGTGCCACAACATGAAGTGAACCTAAGAGCATAAAATCAAATGGGCATGATCAATATGGCACTATTCAAATATTATGCAGTCATCTTGAGTGCGGTTTGAAGTGGAGAGCCTTTCAAGTTTCTTAAATTGTGCCAAAAGAAACCAAATGGTTTGTCCATTTACTTGTTGAATATTTAGCTGAGTTTCTTTGGATTTTTTTTTTTAG
This sequence comes from Toxicodendron radicans, assembly GCA_009867345.2. NCBI lineage: Eukaryota > Viridiplantae > Streptophyta > Magnoliopsida > Sapindales > Anacardiaceae > Toxicodendron > Toxicodendron radicans. The sequence continues at coordinate 17,671 of WYDK02000041.1, read as the reverse complement.
CTGAGACCTATTAGGCTTCATGTATCTTTAGGCCCAAGACTAGTTTCTGTATGTTGAGTATCTTGTTTTTCTTTCAGCCATGAGAATTTTGACTGTAAAGGGTTTCTATTGCTTGGAGTGGTGTTGTTTAATTGCAAGTTTAATGTTTAAAAATAATGAAGGTTTTGTCTGACTGAGTGAGAGCTGAAGATGTGAAGTAAGTCATGGTTTACTGATTCAATCAACATGTCAATTAAGTGAAAACATGAGTACCTTGGGTGCGGAAACAGTCAGTCCAGTGGGTTACAGAATCGAGGTGTTAAGTTATTGAAGGGATGAATTTAACTTGGGAGTCAGAGGGTAGTTGTATCTGAGATTGTGGCAGGCAGTAATAAAAGTCATCTGTGTGAATTTGTAGTTGTTAGAACATAGTATATAAGATTGATCAAAATTTTGGCATTTTGTATTTTGTTAACAAGTGAGGTAGATTTGAGACTAAGTTTACAGGAATGTAAGAAAGAGTGACATAAGACATATAACAGAAATGGGGACGAGTTTTAACAAGTTTAATGTTACCGAAAAAAACAGAGGTAGTTGATGGATGGAAAATTTATGAGGTGATGAGACAATGTACTGGAATGTAGTTTATGGGTTTGTGTCTTTGTGGACGGAACCGAATAGGTAAGAGAGGAAGTGATTAAATTTTCATGACATGGATTTTGGAAAATCCTGGGATGCTGATGCTGATGCTGATGCTGATGCTATTGACTATTAGTATTTTATTAAATTTGGAATAGATGCATATTTATTATAATATGCTCCACTACACCATACCCTTCCTCTTTTGTATTGTGTATAATTAAAATGGTTTAGAGTGTGAGTTAACTGAAGTGCAAATCCAGCGACCAAAACCATGTGCTTGTGCTTGATGCACTTGTATAATTCTTTACAGATGAATTAAAGGTCGTATATTTATATAAAATAAATGAATAAAAAAGAGTAGAGAGTACATGCGTATATAGAGTGAGCATAAATAAAAAAAGAAAGAAAGAAAGGGGGGCTGAATAAATGAGAAGCACTCACAGCAATAAAGGAAGAAAAGGAAAGGAAAGGAAAGTAATATGTATGGGATTGAGAGGAAGGCACATGGGTAGGGCTATGTAAGTGGAACATAATTGCGTTATAGATAGAAACCCATGTTGCATTTCCATTTCTAGTTGGCATTGCTGTTGTAAGTGGACTCCATTTCCATTTACATTCCTCCCATTATTACTTTTAGCCACCCTTCTATCTATCTATATATATATATATGAAATACTCTTCCATAATATCTTCATTAAAACAGTTTGTATTTAATCTACCCTTTCTTTGTTATACCTCTCTATACAGGGTGGTTCAATTCTTATATATGAAATGGAAGATATATGGACTTATACATAGTTGTAGTAGTAGTGGATGAAACTAATAAAAGCTTGAATTCCTAACACCTTCTCTTACTCCATATTCTAATTAATCATAAATAAAAAGATACTCTTCTTGTAATTAACAAGTGATTTTTACTGCAATACATAACCTTGGAGGTATACTTTGACTTGTATTTTTATTGTTAATGCTAGCTAGATGTAATTTCTTTCTTTTCAACATCCACTTACTCTATCGTGCCTTGTAATTATTTTCAATCAAGCTAGCTATAAATTTTATTTTAACCTAGAGACAGCAAGGCTGACAAACTGAATGAAAATCCAGTAGTAGTTAATTGTAGTTTAGTACTAATTAATTTAAGAGACTCATGACAATTTAATTACAACGTAAAATTAAGAAGATGATATTATGGAAAACACAGATTCTTTCATTCATATCATTAATTCAAAACAAAGCAACTAACAAAGAATTAATACAAAAGTTGTTATCAAAAGAAAATACTGAAACAAGGACTTGTGCTTCTCCGTAAAAAGGTCTGTGTTTCTCTCTACGTACGTTTGGATGATTATGCTGCTGCTGGGCAAGCTTATTTTGTTTCTCTTGATACAATCCCTTCCGTGCCTTTGCAACGGTTCTTTATTCTCCAACAAATCAATAAATTGAAAATGTGAAACCAATTGCCACCCCAGACTCCCCATCTTAAAAGCTATATTGCTCAAGAAGAAGAAGAAAAATAAGAGGATGATGATGATGATGATGATGATGACGTTGACGAGAAGAAGAAGATGTGGTAGCGATTGATCGATGAACGTCAAAGAAATGTTAAAAGAAGAAAAAATAGGAAGAATTAATTCAGTTATGAGGCTTGCAACTGAATTGTTAGGTTTCTGAACAAAAATGTACATATGGTACATATTGGTGATGAAGAACGAACCCCACCCACCTGCAATCCTCCTCCCTCGAATTTTAAGATTATTGAACCACCGCCAAGAAAGAGGGTGTCCCATTTCCTCCCCCATTTGAGGCGTTTGCGTTTTGCCTCTGAAATTCTACTTTATAATCCATCTTCCTCTCTTCTAAATCATCATCATCCTCATCCTCATCCTCATATTCATCATCCTCATCATCTTCCTCTTGCTCCATATTCTCGCTGTCACTGTATTTGTCAAAATCATCCATTATGGACGGCGCTCGCTGTTGCTGTTGCATCTCCTGCTGGTTCATCAGCTCCTTCACAATGTCTTCTGGCTTCAATATGAAAACAAGAATCAATAGGCATCAAAAAGATCTATGTGGTGACAAAATGGCCATGGCAATATTAGTTAATTATTTAATTTTGTATAAAAAAGCATATGATAAAGTCTTTTTTCCCCTTATTTTGAATTATTAAAAATTTAAAAAGAAAATAATTTTTACCTTCTTTGATGATCCTCCATTTCCTTCTCCAAAGAGGCTACTTGCCAAACCTATATTACTTGCCTGTGCATCGACATTAGCTACATTTTGTTTATCTGATTCAGAAGCTTGCGTCACTTGTTGTGGCGGCAATACAGTTGGAACATTACCGCTCTCTTGGGGATTTGCTGGTGGGACTGGATCCAATTTGATGCTCTCCTGCTGATGCTGTACTTCTGGCTGTGGTTCTTCTGGTCTACTCTGACTACTAAAGCTACTAGTGCCACTTGAGCTGCCAATGATCTTTTTCCGGTAGAGCGCATCGAGCTCGTGGAAGTAGGGGCAGGTTTTGGCATCTTCTGGGCGTTTCTTGTTACTTTCTTTGACTTTCTTGAAGTACTTGTTAATATTCTCCCACTTTTCCTTGCATCTCTTGGCACTCCTCTTATAACCCATCCGCTGCATTCCTGCGGAGATTTCTTCCCAAAGAGGTCCCTTTGGCCCAGCTTCTTGGTACCTGGGTTCAAGTCCACTCCTTAACTTTATAAGTGCAAAAACTTCTACTTTGGGCCATCTTGAGGAAGCGGGTTCAAAGTTTCCACTGCCACTAATCTCCTGTGGCTGCGGTGGTACCTGTTGTTCGGGAATTGCGATGACTACTTCAGAAGAAGGTAAGGATGTGGAGGCCGGTTGATGCCTCGAAGCTTCAGCATGTTGGGACTGATGTACTTGTTGTTGCTGTTGCTGTTGATGTCGTCGTTGGGGTTGTTGATCTCGTTGTTCTTGTGGTATCGATAGTGGCAGATGAGATAGTGTTGGTGTTGGGACAAGGATTGCTGGTGCAACTACTACAGGAGTTGGTGCTGGTGCTGGTGCCGGCGGTGGAGGTGGAGGTGGCGGAGCAGCGGGAGGCAATTGAATGGTCTGACCAGTAATTTTCTGCAAAAAGGAAATGATGGCAGCATCCCTGGAAGCAGAGATGGCTCTCTCTTGGGCCATAAGCTCGTGCTCACGAGCCAATCTTGCCATCTCTTGCCTCTTCCAAGCTTCTTCTCTTATCATCCTATCTTGCTCTCTCTTCTCTATCACCTCCAAGAACCTTTGCTGCATGCTCTCCTGCTTTTGCATTACCTGTTTCATTAGACTCTCAAAGAACCCCATCATCCTATTAGTACTACTGGATGATGGCCTTTTTCGTTTGCGGCTGCTACCAGCAATATTTGATGGCTGTCCTTCGAAGTCGATATCGTCTTCATCATCATCATCATCATCATCATCATCTTCAGTTTCTGGGGAAGAAGAACTATCAGATGAAAAGCTGATCCGGACAGGAGTGGTGGTTGTGGTAGCAGTTGCAGTTTGAGGTGGTAGTGGTGGGGGTGCCGTAGTAGTAGATCCAGGAATGTTGACGGTGGGTGATATAGTTGCACTGAGATTGGGAGGAAATATAGAGGAAGACATAGGAGCAATAGTTGAAAGAGGAGTTGGAATTCTTACAGATGAAGAGATGGGGATGGGGATCCCTATTGAGACAGGAGCAACATCTAAAGTGATTGTGTTGGAGGAGGTGGTGGTGACAGTTGTCACAGGCATTGATAAGGAAGCTGACACGTTACTAGTGGTGGCAGTGGTTGTATGAAGAGCCTCGAGCTGGCTGAAAAATTTGTAACTTTTACCATCTTGACGACCAGCTCTACCTTCCTTTGTTCGCTTATAGTACTTGTGAACATTCTCAAACTTTTCTTTGCATTTCTTAGCACTACGTTTATATCCCAACTCTGCTAGTTTCCTGTCATCAACGTTGATGCACAAATTATAAACGTATTAAAATTCTTATCTCCGCCCTTGCAACCAAAATCAAGAAGATGGAGATCTATAAATAATCAATCGGATTTAATTAAATATGAGAAAGTAGAGAGTGGTGGTGTTGGAAAATTGAAAGAATTTGTCTCGGGATTTTCAAATTTAGATATTGAAACTGATAGATTAAATAAATGATAAAAATAGAAACAAGGTAAGAGGGGATTGGATAGAATACATGCAGCAGATCTGGGCCACTTGTAAATACTAATAGGTAGAAAGAAAGAAGGAAAAGATGCCTTACTCGTGAGTCGTGACGGAAAGAGATAGAAGGCATGTGCGGTTGTGTTTTGTGTGCATAATGAAATTGAGAGATCTCGAGAAGGAAAATTAAGAAATATAAAAATTTTAAAGTAATAATAATGATGATACCTAGAGACATCTTCCCAGAGAGGACCTTTAATGGTGGCATCACGGAAGGCCACATCCATATCAGACCTAATCTTGAGAAGTGCTAGTGTTTCTTGACGGGGCCACCTATTGCCGCTTGCAACTCCTCCTGCCCGATCGCCTTCTGTATCCTCATCTCCACCAACACCACCAGAAGAAAGTCTTATAAGTTCATCCAAATTACTAGGTGGTCGGCTGCTTATTGGTGAAGCTGATTCTACTGGCTGCTGCCCCATGTGTGTGGTTGTAGTTGTAGTTGAAGCAGCAGCTGCAGCAGGAGTCATCTCCGCGTATTGAGATTGGGATCCACCTCCTTGCTGCATATCTTTCTTTCTTATATTAATCAATGATAACCTCCACTCCACTTCTCTAACAAATTAAATTCTTTCTGCTTTTCACTGCTACATCACCATCTTTCTTTTAATATGAATTAATTTACAAAAACTTGTATCACCTTCCTTCCCTCACTCTTCTGTGAACTGCTAGCTTAGCTAGGGAGGGAGGTTGGTTTGAGGAGGAATGGGACAATTGAAGGGAGATATGACAGGTTGTGAGAGATAAAGAGTAAGAAGAGAAGTTTGGTGAAAGATGGGGAGATGATGTTTAAAAGAATGATTTAACCAACAAAAATATTAAAAAAAAAAAAAAAGAAAAGAAGAAGAAGACGGAACAGTAGACAACTGGAAAGATTGAAAGGTAGAAAGAGAATTCCTACGAGTTAGTGCTCTCCTTCTGATTTAGATTAATATTCCTTTTTCTTTATTTGTTTAAGTGTTTTTTTTAATAATAATATAAGCAAAATTCATGAAAAAAAAAAAAATATATAGAAAGCCAGCAGTAAAGAAGAAAGAGAAGATAAGCAGAAGGGCATAATCATCATCATCATCAACTGAGCGCTGCACTGCACTGTACTGAAAAAATTGACAGAGTAAAAAGAGAAAGGAAAGAAGGATGAGTTGTGGAGAGAGAGAGAGAGAGAAAATGAATGGAGATGACGATTCTGAGGATGATGATGATTAAGAGAGAGAGAAAGTGAAATGATAAAACAAACGAGATGCTGTGTTGTCAGCGGCTCTCACTTTGCTGCTAATAATTGTTAAAACCACTTTTACCAACATTTCTTCCATTAATTTATATTATACATACAGATAATATATAAATATGGAGGATCTCTGAATAAAAAATCAAGTGCAACTCATCTTAGTTTTGGAGTTCAATAATGTTCAAGTCTTAAGACGTGGCTGGAGAGGATTGGTGGATAACAGCAAGATTTGGCCTCCACTCAACAGAGAATTTTGAGAGATTGAGAACACAGGAGAAGAGGAATCAGCATATCTAGGCTCCAACTTAACTAGAGTTAGAAATTAACCTTAGGCCTAGAAAGGAAAAGACACAAGTAAGATGAGAATTTTAATCCCATTCCATACTAGTCACGCTCCAATTAACACAAGGAGAAGGGTCGTCAGTGGTAGTCAGTCTGATGACTTTTGTTAAAATAAAGTAAGTTTGTCGGTCCCATCTGACCATCTTAATAAGTTCCATGTGATTGGGGCCGTAGGTTTATTATAACGGTGTGTAATTAAAACTTGATTGCTGTAGTTAAATTCATTTAACTTGACTTTGTGGTAGTAAATTTAAAAAGATTAATAATTTTAATTAATTAATAATTAAAGACAACTAAACCTAAACCTGCATTATAAACCACACAAAAATGGAAAATATCGTAATGAAATGGACTGAAGTGAAGGGACAAGAACAGATTGGTACAGCTGTAAGAGGGCCCCATAAGAACGTGCGTGGCGTTTCTCCCGGATTTGTGAACCCCCCAACAGCCAGTGCCAGGCATCTACCCCATTATGCTATGCCCTAAATCGGTGCTGCACATGCCTCTTGCTCTTCCATCTAATTCTATTCTATTTTCCCTCCTTTTATATCACCTGTAAATCAGATTTTACCGATGGTATATTTGATCTGAAATTTTATAACATATAACAGTTGACATCTG
>WYDK02000041.1:0-10520 GCA_009867345.2 Toxicodendron radicans | reverse complement strand
TTATATCACCTGTAAATCAGATTTTACCGATGGTATATTTGATCTGAAATTTTATAACATATAACAGTTGACATCTGACAAAAAAAACAGGCAAGTGAGCGGAATTGCTGTGGGTGTAAATCCAGAGGAAGAAAGAGCCTATCTTTCAAACAAGGCCCAACCCATCATCCAACATAACTACGACTTATATTACTGTCCTCCCGATAAATAAATAAAAGCAAGCATTGACAAGAATTAAACACTTCTTTTATTCAAAATTCTATTAAACCAAAAAAATTCATAAGACAAAATAATAGAAACCCACACTTTCAAATAGTTAGGCAGACAAATTCATTATTAACTCCCGACATTGCCAAAAGGCCCACTTTCCTTAAGCACAAAAGGTTCGACCATATACTCCCTCCTTTTGATCCAGTCACTGTTGCAATGGGCAGGTCTAATGTGCTCTTCAACTATAACTTTCGCCTTTCTAATGGGCAAGTTTTTAAGTGGCTTATTCATATTAGTGCCACAAGTCTTTTGTTGCAAAGAATCTCTCTTTCCCTTTTGGAGGTTTACTCGGCCCTCAACATCATCTTCATCATCATCAGCTTCTGTTTATGTCAATCAAATTGGTACAGAAGCAACCAAGTTGTTATCAGACTTGATGAGCATAAAAGCAATAAACACACAAGGGCAAACAAATAATAATATTAGTGTGCAATTATCAATTTATGTTACCCAAGGATATAGATATTAAACACCCAAAATCAATTTCAGTTATCTACATTACAATTCTACCCAAGCTTTAAGACATCAACTTATTAACTTTCAAAAGCATTCATATATCAGGCATATTGTCTAGTCAAATTAAACTTCAGAAATGCTATCTAAATTACAGTACAACAATTTTTAAGTTGTGATATATGACAAACATCCCCTCAATGTTGACCCAAATAAGAAAATCCGTACAGAATCATATAAGTCATGCCAGAGTGATAAATCTAGTATTTTTTTTCGAAGGTCATCTTTTATGTACATATGAAATGTAGTCACCAGAAAGATATAAAATCATCTCTGGGTCTGATAGCCTCCTCCGTTCTATTATCCCATCATACTATCATAGCCACATACTATTGAGGACGCAATCATGAGCTGAGCAAACTCAACTCAAGTTAAGTCAAAGCAACCCAAGTGACAAAACCAGAACAATTTTTCTCAATGAGCCTAAGATAAGAGGTAAGCTTCATCAAGTCGTAGCTCCGGTAGATTATATTACATAAACACATAACAAATTCTAAATCATGTTAAAAATGCTAAGTTCTCATTAAACCTAATTACCTCTAATTTCTCCCTCCATCCACCACATTGCATTACATCAATGGCCAAAATTTGCGTTACATTTAGTAAAAAAATTTACGTTAAGAGTAGCTTGACCGATTAGTTAATTTATGCTTGAATTAGAACACAAAATGAATGCCCTTAAGTGGATGTTTTGCAGCCAGTATGCTGAATTCTATTGTTCTTAATTTTATCCAAATAAAAACTGAAGGCACAAGCAAAATCAATCACAGGAAATCAGTTTTGTTATTCATGTACAAAGAAAAAAATATATCCCTTTTCTTTTTCTTTTTCTTTTTCTTTTTATTTTTCTTATAAATTCACTAACTTCCAAACATGACGGATACACCAATAATCATTGTCAGAGTTGCAATCCGAAAAATAATGGCAAGATAGACTAGTAGTTATTTTTTCACAGATTAATTGCGTACTTGAAAATAAAAAGCATTACATACATGACATGCACCTCCTTAAGAGACTTACTTGATTTCTGCCAGTGATATATCTCATTGTCCAATTGTTTTCAAGTCTTTTCATTACTCTAATACATGTTGGGTAAACCTAAATGGCGAAAAGGGTTCTAAGTCCAGCAATGAGTACTGGGGAAATGGCATAGCGGAAGGAATTTGTTGGAAGCAAATGCTACCAAACAGGATATTTGCACCTAGCGAAATACCTTAAGATATTCCAAACACCAGAGTGTAGGGAAGAAAGAGTAAATAATGTTTGTTCAAATAAGGAATGAATGATTACATAGCTTAGAGAGACTATATATAATCATGACTCTAACTACTTGATAATAATAAAAAATTAAAATAGCTATACTCCAGCTGCTTGATAATGATAGAAAAATGAAAATGATAATGCAGAATAAAATTTAAAATGACTCTTTATCTACTTATCCCATGCTAAGTGTTTATCTGCTGGTCTCCTGCTATGTTATCCCATGCTACATCAGTCTCCCCTAGTTGGAAAGGACTCGTCCACAAGTGCTCATCAGAATACAATGGTGCCTCAGGAGAATGATATTCAGTGAGATCGGCAACGTTGAAAGTAGGAGAAATTGCCAAACCAGGTGGTAAGTTGACAATATAAGCATTGTCATTAATCTTTCGTAAAATGCAGCAAGGCCCAATTTTCTTCTTCTTCAACTTATTGTGTGTATCCACAGGAAAGCGTTCTTTGCGAAGGTGCACCATCACTAAGTCTCCAACAGCAAAGACTTTTAACCGCCGGTGTTGGTTGGTCAGCTGCTTTCCTTGTGCTTCGAATTTGACTCTTCCAAATTGTACTTGACAGCCGATTGAATGGCTTCAATTCGTTCAGCAAAGTGCTTGGCTGTAGTGCTATACCCAAGGACCTTTGGCAGAGGAACCAAATCAAGTATGTGTTGCGACGGCTATTGATAAACTACCTCGAAGGGAGTCTTATCCGTTGATCTGTTGACCATATTATTGTAAGCAAACTTTGCTGGCACTAGGATTTGATCCCACTGTTTAGGCCGGTCACTGCATAAGCATTGAATGATGTTTCCCAAAATTTGATTAACTACCTCAGTTTGTCCATTAGTTTGAGGGTGAAATGAGCCACTATATTGAATAGTATTGAATAGTTTCCAAAGGGTACGCCAAAAGTGATAGAGGAACTTAGTATCTCTGTCGGAAGTAATAGGCTTTGGAACCCCATGGAGTCGAACTACTTCCCGGAAGAATAGGCTTGCAATATGGGAAACATCGGATGTCTTTTTGCAAGGAATAAAGTGGGCCATCTTAGAAAACCTATCTACAACCACAAGAACAAAATCATGAGTCGTTGCGTCCGAGGTAGACCGAGAACAAAATCCATAGAAACATCCTCCCTAGGGGCTACCGGCACCAAGAGAGGAGTATATAGGCCTATATTCTGTGCTTGGCCTTTGTTGCTCTGACAGATAAACACTTCTGAACATACTTGTTAACGTCCCTCTTAAGCTGTGGCTAAAAATACCATTCCTCAACTATAGCCACTGTCTTGTACCATCCGAGATGACCACCGAGACCACCTGCGTGTAATTCAGCAATCAAATGTTCTTGTAGAGATCCTTGAGGGATGCAAAGTCAGTGTTGGAAAAATAAGAAGCCATCCTGTAACAAGTGTGGTTCTTTGGTCCAACCATTCGGGCATTGAGCCCAAACGTTCGCAAAGTCTTCATTAGTTGCATATACATCTTTCAAACAGTCAAACCCAATGACCTCTAATTGCATGGTAATGAGTAATGTTGCTCGCCGATTCAAGGCGTCAGCCACTTTGTTCTGTTGACCAGTCTGGTGTTTGATTACAAAAGTGAACTATTGCAAGTAGGCAACCCACGGAGCATGCATGCGATTTAGAGACTTTTGGTTATTGATATATTTTAATGCTTGATGATTGGTATGCAACACGAACTCACGTTGGAATAAGTATTGTCCCAATGTTTAACTGCTCGAACGACGACATAAAATTCGAGTGCATAAGTCGTCCACTTCTGTCGAGCATCACTAAGTTTTTTGATAAAGAAAACCACAGGTCGTTTTCCTTGTGATAGCACTACACCAATTCCAATAATAGAAGCATCTATTTCTATGTCAAAAGCTTTCTCAAAATCTGGTAAAGCTAGTACTGGAGCAGTGGTAAGTTTTTCTTTGATTAGCCTAAAACTTTGAGAAGCTTCTTCACTCCAGTAAAATCTGCCCCTTCTTAAGGCATTTTGTGATGGGTGCCATAATAGTACTGAAGTTACAGATGAACCTCCTGTAGAAGGTGGCTAGTCCATGAAAGCTTCTTACTTCGTTGACTGTCTGCGGTGTAGGTCATTGTTGGATGGCTTTAATTTCTCATTATCCACATGGATGCCTTCGGCACTGACATAACCCCAAAAATATCAAGCTGGTGGTCATAAAACTACATTTCTTAAGGTTAATGAACAATTGATTTTTCTGTAGAGCTTCAAGTACTTTCCGTAAATGTGATGAGTGCGCAGACTCCGATTCACTATAGATCAAGATATCATCAAAATAAACTACCACAAAATGTCCAATAAAAGGTTTTGCATGAAGGTGCTGGGGGCGTTGGATAAACCGAATGGCATGACGAGCCACTCATATAACCCTTCCTTTGTCTTGAAGGCAATTTTCCATTCGTCCCCCGGTCGGATGCGTATTTTATGGTAACCGTTGTGTAGATCAATTTTTGAGAATACTCGTGCTCCGTGTAACATATCCAACATATCGTCAAGGCGCGGGATGGGGAAACAATATTTGACAGTGATCTCATTAATGGCCCGACTGTCTATACACATCCTCCAAGTTCCATCCTTTTTGGGGACTAATAATGCTGGTACGACACATGGGCTTTTACTTTCTTGTATTACTCCTTTCTTTAACAGCTCCTCTACCATTTCTTGAAGGATGGCATGCTCACTTGGACTCATTCTGTAATGAGGGAGATTTGGCAAACTAGTTCCTGGGATAAAATCAATCTGGTGTTGAATATCTCGAAGTGGGGGCAATCCATCTGGTAGCTACTCGAGCATAATATCTTTGAACTCTTCAAGGAGTGGTTGGACCAACTCAGGCTTATCAGTCAGTCGAAGTCTTTTCTCTTCACCTCTTATGACCATAGCAAACACATCCTGCTCTTGTTTCAACTCTCTCATGAAATTCTTTTGGGTACACATCATAACATTCTTTGCCGAGTATTCCACAGATTGAGATCGGGTGGTTCCACCGAATGGGCACAGAGTGAATTTAACCCCATCTTTGGAGAATGTATACACGTTCTTCTTCCCTTTGTGTGTGGCACTAAGGTCGAATTGCCATGATCGACCAAGCAATATGTGGCAAGCATCCATGTCCACAATGTCACTAAGAAAAACATCTTGATACTTTCCAATAGAAAATGATACCCCATATTGCTCGGTTACTTGGAATTTTCCCACTGATTGGATCCATCCTATGTTGTATGGTGTCAGGTGTTTCCTTGTGGCCAACTGCAGCTTCTTGACGATATCCCGAGAAACAATATTTTAGCTACTGCCACTATCGATAATGACATCATAAATATTTTGCTTTATCTTGCACTGTGTACAAAAGATGATGTGCCGTTGAGGATCCTTGTCTGCCTTCGGAATGGTGAGTACCGGTCGTCTCACTATGTATGAATAGCCTCTTGATTCATCACCATCTTCATGCAAGACATCGTCTAGTCTAATGATTGTGTTCGTCTTCTCCCAGTGCTTCACATTCACATTCATCTTCCTTTTCAGCTACATTGATTGGTCGCCTATTAGGACATTGATTGGACAGATGCCCAGTCTGCTAACATCAAAAGCACTTTTCGCCATAGTTCCGTGCATATGGATTGCTATTCTGGGTTTGCTTGTAGGCATTGGCTTGATTGTCAGGTTGAAATGATCCAACAGATGGCCGTGGAGTTCTTGATTTTCCCTCGATTTGTTTTTGCTCGCCTGATAACCCACTTGGTTGACCAATTGAAAGGGGTCTGTTCCTCAAAAATTGGTTTCTCGAGTGATCGGTTGTCCCCCGATAGTTTTGATTTCTATGGTTTGACTTCTCTAGTTGAGTATCTGTTTTTGTTGCCTTACTGACCGCTTCATCTAGTGTCCACACAGTCTGCATTGTTACCCGATCTTGGATGTTGGTTCTCAGGGCATTGATATATGAAACTCTTCGGTATATTCTTGGACAAAGCAAGATTGTTGCTGGCAGTTCTGATAAAGTTGATAGAGGTACTGCTTGTAATCGGATGGAAGGAATCAAGCGTACAATAATTGCTTCATTATTTGCCAAGTTCGAACTGGGGGTTTTCCTTGTTGTCGACGATTGGCTTTGACTTGTTCCCACCATGCAGAGGCTCCTCCTTTGAGTTTGTATGCTACATATTTGACTTGGGATTCTTCTGGGGTATTCATCAATTTGAAATATTTTGACTTCTGAGATCCAATCAAGGAAGTCTTCAATGTGAAGTGTACCAGTAAAAATATACATATTTGCTCTGATCTTGAGGACTGGCGTGGCTCTTGTATTTTCTTCACAGTCTGAATTGGATGAGACATCCCTAAGTGGAGGGAACTGAAGTGCCTCAGTACCTGTAGGTCGTGGAGGATTTGCTTGTGGTCTGGGTTGGTTATCAACTTGCAGGTTGCATAGTAGTGTCATTATCTCACGATGGTTCTGTTGTTGTTGTTCCTGTTGCACTCGGTTCTGTTCTTGAATGGCTTGAAGGAGTTCAACAACTGTTGGGTTCGATTCAGCCATTAGACCAGCCAGGATATAACACTACTTTGATACCAACTGGTGTAGCGGAAGGAATTCGTTGGAAGCAAATGCTACCAAACAGGATATTTGCACTTAGCGAAATACCTTAAGATATTCCAAATACCAGGTGCAGGGAAGAAAGAGTAAATAATGTTTATTCAAATAAGGAATGAATGATTACATAGCTTATAGAGACTATATATAATAATAAAAAATTAAAATAGCTATACTCCAGCTGCTTGATAATGATTGAAAAATGAAAATGATAATGCAGAATAAAAATTAAAATGACAGAAAAACTATCCTATCTGCTTATCCCATGCTACATGTTTATCTGCTGGTCTCCTGCTATGTTATCCCATGCTACATCAGGAAAGGATTTTAATAACCTAATCCCCCTATCTAAAAAACTCTCCTGTCCTTTATTTTAGGTTCTGCAATACTTTTATTCACTTTGTTCATGTTCCAAATACCATTTCTTCGCTCGGTATAAATCCAAATGCCAAGATGTTGGGAATCCAAAAATCGGTTATTACCAAAATTCATCAGTACTGAGATTAAGCCTGTACTTGATAGAGTCAGAGCAATACTCTATACCAATCATTTACCTATCAAGTTATATTTTGTTTGAGAAAACGGCATTACAGTCTAAAAGCTCCTTATGTTGGACTAATCTTAAGCAAATTTCAAATTCAATTCAATTACACCACTGAACTTTCAACAAAACCCCATAAAAGAACACCAGAATCTTCCATTTCCTCGCCTTTTAATACCCAAAAAAAAAAAAAAAAATCACAAAAGAAAACCAGAGGAGTGCAAACCGAGTACGCAGAAAGTATAAACAACAGAAGAATCTTAGAGGTACAAGACAATCAATTTAGCACTTCAATTTGTAAAACTGCCAATATTGTTGCTCATTTCATTAGCAATTTCCCATAGTTAGGTGTTGGTTTATAAGTAATTACCTTCAGAGGAAAAAGTGAAGGCAAAGAATGTATCTCCAAACTGAGGATTAGCAATGAAGCACTCTTATCTGCAATCTGCACGCATGTGTTTTGATAATGCTGGATGTAAGTTGACTAATGGTCGTTGCAAAACAGAGGTGAAATCGATGTGGCTAAACAATGTAAAAAGACTAAGGAAGTTGAGAGCCCTTCTTCTTAACTAAACACATTCTATATAGTTGTGCTCAGACCAACTGCCAGCATCCTGTCTAGCATTTACACAGAATCAGTAACAGAACTTAAAGCTCCATTCCTACACTGGCCAACCGTTATTTTAAGGATTTCATCATCAGTTTGGTTTACTTCGCAACAAAATCGACGAGGTACCTGTCCAAGGGCATTGAAAACATTAGTTATTAGAAACTGAGATCACACAAAGAAAGAAAAGAAAGAAACACACCAAATGCCAATTCTTCCTGGGAGGATGGCCCAACACCTGGATGTTCTTGATGTGACGCAGTGGAGGTGAATGTGGGAAGCAGAAAACTTTTCTTTTCAAACAATCTTTTCCTGTAGCTCGTACATACGATCCCACCGTAGCATTGCCTAGTCCATCTATATCTTTCAAGTAAAATAAAATCGGCTTTTTACAAACAGATCTATGAGGATCCCTGGTGTCAAAATCAAATTCATTGCGGTTACTTATTCTGTTCCAAGCAGAGTAAGTGTTCTCAGAGCGGTCCAGGTCACGGGGGAGCACGATGTTTGGGTAGACTTGGACAACATAACCAAGTGAAACCGAAAATGTATAACGGCCTGCCCAGTCATAGCAAATTGATCGCTGTAAAAAGCTCCTGGGATCAGTTTTCATGGCTTTGGTGAAGAGTTTTAAACTATCCAAAGATGTCAAACCAGGATAAAAAGGATCCACAGCTTCAACATGGTGAATGGATACAAATGGTGCAATAGGGTGAGAGGATAAAAGACCATGAGCATTACCCCTAATATCCCACTGCCATAAAAGTAAAAAAAAAAAATGTTAATTGCGCAATTCTATTTCCAAACAGCTATGTCATAGTCATACTAAAAAGTATTAAAGACAACAATACCTGATGGAAGCCATGCTCTACTGTTAAAGGAATGCCTAGTTCGGTAATGCAGGCATGTAGCCGGTCATCACTTCCATAGAGCTTAGGATATCTCTCAAGACAATCATCGTGAATTTTGGAGAGGGCTTCAGCGAGCGGGTAGCTAATGGCAATCCCACCACCTCCAAAGGCCATAGAGTGACTAAAATATGTATTAGCAGAGTGGCTCTCAGAGGGGCTGCCTATATAAACCATCTCAGAAGGATTATACTTGCTAAGAACAGCAACAAGATTATCAACATTGAAAACGGTGTCGTCATCACCAAGAACAAACCAGCGAACATTAGGTAGTCGGAGGCGAAAGCATTCGATGACAATGCGAGAGATCCGAAGTCCAGAAGGATGGCCAGTGGGATTGGTGTAGCGGAAGCGGGAAATGTCCTCGGAAAGCATGATAGGAGGTAAGGAATGATCTTCCTTCTCAGAAGGCACCATGTTCTCCAACCAGACATGGCCACGCATGCTGGGAAGCCACCACAGTCTCACCAACTCCTTGCGGTGTTTCCAGAGGCGAGAGGATCCAGCGATTCCGAAGACTATGTGATTGAGAGACAATTCCTCTTCTTGTTCCTGCTCAGACAGACTGCGATTGCGAGATGTGGATGAAGGTGAAGGTGGAGGCGGAGTCGGAGAGGGAGAGGGAGAGGATGCGGATGAGGGTTTGTAATGAGAATGGGGGTTTATTTCCCACTTCTTAAAGGTTAGCCAGCAACGGCTAGTGGTGCCAGAGAAGACGAGAGATAGCCAAGCCGTGGTGGAGAGGAAGAGTGCAGCGACCATGAGAATAGCAGTGCCAGTACGATTATGTCGCCATCGACGGCTACGACAGCGAAGAAGCGGTGAACGGAAAGAATTCTTCTCCGGGAAACGGAGATGATTAGTATCAGTAATAGTAGTAGAAGTAGTGTTAGAATAAGAGGAGATTATCACCATGTCTGGCAACGATCATTTCCTTGAGTTGAGTACGAGTGTGTTTGGGTGGATTTTGAAACCCAACCTATAAGACAGTATAACCGCATTTGGATTGGGACAAATATAAAAAGAGACGTCCGTTGGGATTTGACGGTATATGTATGATTATTTATAATTATACCTAAATGTTTGTTCTGTTCCTTCTTGTATCCGGAACCCCGCCTTGAAATTTTAAATACCTTCAACCTTTTCTATTTGTTTTTTTCCTCCTTTTAATCTATTGAGGAAATCATCCGTGTGTGTTCTACTTCTACATTTTTTCTTAATGTGTTTGTATTATTAAATTCACATATGTTTGGTGCATAAACATTACATTCATTTAACAATTTATTTAATTATAATAATTTGTAAACGGAATTTGAAGAATATTGGTATTGCTAGTGGCTGAATTTCGAAACCAAACTATAGTCATCAACATGTAATTAAATATGCACTTAATCTAAGAGAGGAATGTCTCTCTCTCTCTCTCTCTTTCTTATGAATGAAGTTGTGAGGGTTATAGGTTTCGTGATTGTGAATGTATTGAATGATAAATTAAATTCTCCTTTCAGTTTTTTTTTTTTTGGCCGGAATGATAAAAAACATTCTACAACATAACAAAGGAACAAATGAGGAACAAAAGAGGATAGTCGATAAAACAAAGAGCAGACTGAATTTAGCTTGGTTTATCTTGAAGTCATATTCTCAATATACTTGGAGGGGTCGATGATTGCCAATTCAGAGTGATAAGTGCATAATATGAGTGTTTTTAGGTTTGTTTTTATTGTAGTTTAGTTAATTTCTCATTCATTTTCTTAGTTTTTATGTTAGTTTTGTTAAGATTTGGATGTGAATGGTCAACT
>WYDK02000038.1:21747-44396 GCA_009867345.2 Toxicodendron radicans | reverse complement strand
TTTGTGGAAAAATGTGTATTGATAAGATAGATTTTGGATAGTAATATTGAGATGAAAATTGAAACAAAGGAGGCCTATAATCTTTAATTTCCAAATCTTATTTAAAAGATTTATTATTATTTATTTAATTTTTAAATAATAATTAATTATCTATTCCAAACACGTGATAGATTTCAATTCTACACAATTCACTTAAATATAAAAACCAGTCCAACCCATTACGTCCAATCATATTCAACAATAGGACTAACCCAGATGAGCCCTCAACCCGGCCCCAATAAGATATTTATTAAGTTTAAGTCCATCCCGCTTGTTCTGAAAATTTGAAAATTTGAATTTGTACCAGAAGACTTAACATAACACAAGAGTAAAGTGTGTAAACAGAAACCAAACCTCGAAGTTGTTTTTCTCACAAAGAGAATGGCTTTGCCTCGGCACTTCGTTTTTCCACAAAATTTCCGAGCCCTTGAAGCCGAAGAAGAACAAGATGACAATCGTCTCTCCGTTCAGAACCCTTTCGACATCTCCTCGATGCGCCCTTCTCAACTCGAAGAATTCGTCAAAGGTCACTTCTCTCCTCTCTCAATTTCACAAACCCTAGAAAGAAATTGTATAATTACTTGTTAATCCACTTATTATTTTAATTCTTACAATTTCAATCATTTAGCAGGTGTATCATTTGACCTATCTGATAAAGAGCTCTTCTGTATTGAGGAGCAAAGTGTGTTTGATCGGGTTTATTCTTTGGTTGGGGGTTTCATTAGTCTCAGCCAGTCTTGTAAAATCAATCTTGTGGAGAGTCTTCGGTCCAATCTCAGTGTCCTCCTCCCAAATATAGATTCACTATCTCGTGTCTCTCAGGGCGAGGATGATGAATTACCAGTGCTAGAACGCCTTACTTCACATCGTAATGCTTTTAAAATATACACTTTCTTCCTCTTTAGTATCATTTTGGCCGAAGAGTCCAATGTTTCTTCCAACAACAATTCGAAGGTAATTATAATTGCTAATTTCTTTACCAGGGTTTTTGACACTCTTTCTCTTTACTGAAATTGAAGCTTTTGGGTTATTGGTTCAGGTTACAACCACTGCAAGGAAGAAACATATGGTCAACTCATGGAATTGGGAGTCACAGAGGGGTAGAATGCTTAATTTGATTGCCAATTCTCTCGATATCAACCTTGCGTTGCTTTTTGGTTCGTCAGACCCAGATGAAAACTATTTATCTTTTGTCGTAAAGTATGTCAGATAATTGGTGTGATGTATTTAGGCTTTTTTTTTTTTCTTTCTCTGGGTTACTTCAAACTTGTAACTTTGTTATTTGGATTTTTGTAGAAATGTATTTTCTCTGTTTGAGAACGCAGCGCTTTTGAGAGATACAGACACAAAAGATGCTTTGTGTCGTATAATTGGGGCGTGTGCTACAAAATACCACTACACTGCTCAATCTTGTGCTTCAATCTTGCACCTAATTCACAAATATGATTTTGTTGTCATCCACATGGTGGATGCTGTTGCTGGGGCTGAAAAGAAGTATGCTGATGGAACTTTGGCAAGTTATCTCATCAGAGAGATTGGGAGAACTAACCCTAAAGCCTATGTTAAGGATACTGTAGGGGCAGAAAATATTGGACGTTTTCTGGTGGAGCTCGCTGATCGACTGCCAAAGTTGATTTCAACCAACATTGGACTTCTAGTACCGCATTTTGGAGGGGAGTCTTATAAGATAAGGAATGCTCTTGCTGGGGTTCTGGGAAGGTTGGTTGCCAAGGCATTTAAGGATGTTGATGGAGAAGTGTGTTCTAAATCTGTCCGTCTTAGAACCAAGCAAGCCATGATGGAGATTTTACTTGAAAGGTGTCGAGATGTTTCAGCTTACACTAGGAGTCGGGTTCTACAGGTTTGGGCTGAATTATGTGAAGAGCATTCTGTTTCAATTGGTTTGTGGAATGAGGTTGCCGAAGTTGCTGCTGGGAGGTTGGAGGATAAGAGTGCAATTGTTAGAAAATCTGCGTTAAATTTGCTTATCATGATGTTGCAACATAATCCTTTTGGTCCACAACTTCGAATAGTTTCATTTGAAGCAACCTTAGATCAGTACAAGAAGAAGCTAACTGAGTTCAAGTCCAATAGTCCTTCAGAAAGTTTTGAAGATGTTTTACCATCCGATAAGGATACTTGCGATGGAAATGGTGAAATTGATGATGTAAATGCTGAGGAAGTTGTCAAAGAGCAGCAAGAGAGTTTGGCTGATAGTTGTGTGCCTCATAGTGAAGAAGGGATTGCAGAGAAGGATACTTCTGTGCCAGATGTTGGGAACTTGGAGCAGACCAGGGCGTTGGTTGCTTCGCTTGAGGCTGGCTTGAGATTTTCCAAGTGTGTATCTGCCACAATGCCAACTCTTGTTCAATTGATGGCTTCATCTTCTTCAAGTGATGTAGAGAACACGATTCTTTTGCTGATGAGGTGCAAACAGTTCCAAATTGATGGTGCAGAAGCTTGCCTCCACAAGATGTTGCCACTAGTAAGCCATTTCTTCTAGAATTCTTAAAAATTGTGAATATAAATTTTTTTAATTTATTCTCGATATAAGATGATGGTTTCTTTATCTGAGGTTATCGTGAACTTGGATTTAGTTTATACAAGCAGCTGACATTAATAATATGAACTGGCTTTTTTAGGTATTTTCTCAAGATAAATCTATCTACGAAGCTGTGGAGAATGCCTTCATTACTATCTATATAACGAAAAACCCAGTAGAAACAGCTAAAAATCTTTTGAATCTTGCGATAGATTCAAATATTGGAGATCAAGCAGCCATGGAGTTTATTATTGGTGCTTTGGTGTCCAAAGGAGATATATCTACGAGCACGGTATGTTCCCTTTATTTTTCTAGATTACCTTGTGGTTTTGATTTTCATTTGATGTGCAAACTCAGGATGCTGACTAAAACTTATATACTTAAAATAGATACTTAAAACATTATAGTAGTGAATATGATGGCCATTGGAATTTGTTTATAGTTCAGAGATATATCAGGATGTGGAATTGGATTATGAATATAATTTTTTGATGTTTCTCATTCTATTTTGTTAATGGTGGTGAATCTGGTGATCACTTGATGTTTGGGTGCAAAATTTAATTGTTAATCCATAATTCTTGATAGGCTGAGCTATATGTTTTTTCTTGAGTTATAGTAGAAAATTGGTTGTTTCAAACTGAATAGACACGCTCGAAATATTATAAGAAAGTATATAAATGTTGCTAATAATTGAATTCAGTGATAGACAATGAGGGAACTGTAAAAAACAATTGGCAGACACTGAGATTGTCATTTAGTTGACTGTGGACCAAGGGGTCTGTCATCCATTGTTTGTTTTCGCCACTTTTATTACTACAGTTTGAAAATTGTCAGGTAAAGCCAATAATTATGAAATTCATTAAGTTATACTTTGGGCTTGATATAAACAGTGAAATTCCTTATTTAGTGTTTTCCTTTACAGATATCAGCATTATGGGATTTTTTTTGCTTTAATATTAGTGGAACCACAGCAGAGAAAAGTCGTGGTGCTCTATCTGTCCTTTGCATGGCTGCAAAATCATCCAATAGGATTCTTGGTTATCACTTACAAGATATTATTGATATTGGGTTTGGCCGTTGGGCTAAAGTAGAACCTCTGCTTGCTAGGGCGGCGTGTATTGCTATTCAGAGATTGTGTGAAGAAGATAAGAAGAAACTGTTACTTAGTAATGGCAGCAGGGTGTTTGGTATTCTAGAAAGCTTAATTACTGGCTTTTGGCTTCCAGATAATATATGGTTTGCTGCTGCTGATAAAGCAATAAGTGCCATTTATAGTACGCATCCAACTCCGGAAGCCAAAGCTGCTGATCTTGTGAAGAAATCTATTAGATCTGTGTTTCATTCTAATGAAGGAGATGAGCTGCAGAAGGGCATAGACAATGGTAACGCTAGCATACTAACCACAGTTCAAGTTGTAAAACTTAGTAGATGTTTATTTGTTGTAAGTCATGTGGCCATGAACCAATTGGTATATATCGAATGTTGTGCTCGGAAAATCCAGAAACAGAAAATCAGAAAGGATAAAATGGTTGATGATCAGAACGTGCATAACAATGGCTCCGTGAACACTAATTTACCAAAGGTAAGATCTTTTGGATATTTTATCATTAGAAGAAAAGGGTATTGTTATTTGCTTTTTACAGGATTTTCGCTTTTATTTTGAAAAGTTTTCCTCTGATATGGCCTAGCAGGACAGTAGTATCAATGCTGAACTAGGTCTTGCTGCCTCTGAAGATGCAATACTTGATACACTTACTGAAAGAGCAGAAAAGGAAATTGTTTCTGGTGGTTCTAATGATAAGAATTTGATTGGACAATGTGGACCTTTCCTATCAAAGCTTTGTAGAAATTTTCCTCTGATGCATAAGGTTGGTGCCTGATTTCATCTTTTTGTTTTTTCCCTTCCTCTTTTATAGATTGGTTAGTCTATTTTGTCATTTGTCAACTACCAAGTATCTGGTACGACAGATGGTATTGGAGTTGGTCTATTCTGTTTCTGTAACATTACAACATATGAGCACTTTTATTTTTAATCATATCCCAATTAGTTATAATATCTAAGGACACCTTCATAAATCTTAAAGGAAGTGAGAGAGAGAATTTGAAAAAAAAAACAATGATAAAAATGATTGTTCATATCTTAGGAGTGACATTGGGAAGAATTTTCAGTCCTTGCCTCAAATTCTAACTGCTCAGAGAACAAGGTTTCAGGGGTCATTGGTACAGTTGAAGAACACTAATTTAAATTGAAATTATTCACAAAAATAGCTGTCATGTTGAATTTGTTATTCTTTTACTAAGAAAATATTGTCAAACAAATGTAAAAAAAAATAAAAATGATAGTTATAGATTATGCTTACTTATGTGAAGTTTTATAAATTTCTTTCAATTTAGTTGTAAAAATTATGATTTTCTTTACAATTGTTTAGAAATGTTTCTTGGTTATCTATGTCACAGTTTGCTGAAGCTATTTGGTGTATTGATGTAGATGTAATTGTGAATTATAGAGTTGTACAATTGGTATAATTATAATAGAATGAGACGCATTTTTTTGTTTTCGTAGAACTTCTATATTTGCCTGATTATCGTTCAAACCTTGGATAGTTTGTTTATGGATTCTGTATTTTTTCAGTACCCTGAGCTACAGGCATCTGCAGTCCTTTCTCTATGTCGATTTATGATTATTGATGCCAACTATTGGTGAGATAATAGTTACTCTCATCGTTTCTCTCTCTATCTCCATTCATTATCTCTCGATCATAGATAAGTAAAACTTATTGTTTGAACTTTACTGAATATCACCAGTGAAGCAAATCTTCAACTTCTGTTCACGGTTGTTGAGAGTGCACCCTCAGAAATTGTACGTTCCAATTGCACCATTGCTCTTGGAGATTTGGCTGTCCGTTTTCCTAATCTGTTAGAACCTTGGACTGAGAACATGTATTCCCGCCTACAAGATCCATCTGTTTCTGTCAGGAAGAATGCTGTTCTGGTGCTTTCGCATCTCATATTAAATGACATGATGAAGGTCTTGAAGACTAGCTGTCCCTTGCATATGTTTCCTTTCTTATTTTATAATATGTTCGGTCTTATGCTGGTTATTGCTTGATCAGGTGAAAGGGTACATAAATGAGATGGCTATCCGAGTAGAAGATGATGATGAAAGGATTTCAAACCTGGCTAAACTATTTTTCCATGAGCTGTCTAAGAAAGGTTGATTGTGATAACTGACTAGTAATGATGCAAATAAGACAGACTTTATTCTTCCTTTTCTCAAAATAAATGAACAACTTTTTTCAATGATGTTGCAGGAAGCAATCCTATATATAATTTACTTCCTGATATACTTGGCAAATTATCTAACCAGAATTTGAAGTGGGAATCTTTTTGCAACATCATGCAGCTCTTGATTGGTTCCATCAAGAAGGTATAGATTGCTTAGCCTAGTTGAAGTGACAATAATTTGTTCAAAATAACATCCTTTGCATTCATTTCCAGGACAAACAAATGGAAGCTCTTGTTGAGAAGCTTTGCAATAGGTTTAGTGGGGTGACAGGTGTGTGTTCTCATTTCCCTTTTAATTATTTTCTTTAATTGGTCATTTGCTAAGCAATACTTTTCTTATAATGCTAGTTTGGAATTTGACTTTGTTTCATAAATTAAGACATAAAAGCATGAATTATTTGTTGTGTCAAGATTTCCCTTATTCTTGGGGCAAATTTGATCCAAACTATTTGCAATATTCAAATATTAGACAAGGGGAATATGTATTTAGTTGTTATAAGCTATTGAGAGTTATCTTTGTTACAGATATTAGACAATGGGAATATATTTCTTATTGTCTTTCTCAGCTTGCATTTACTGAAAAGGGAATGAAAAAGCTCATGGAGGCATTCAAGACATATGAGCATGCTCTGTCTGAGGATTCCATCATGGAGCATTTTAGAAGTATAATTAACAAGGTATCACATTTTCTCTAGTTCTTGTACAACCACACTGTTACCACTTAAAGACATGCTTAGTGTGTATGTTGGTTTCAAACAGGGTAAGAAATTTGTAAAACCAGAACTCAAAATGTGCATCGAAGAGTTTGAGGAAAAGCTTAATAAATTTCACATTGAAAAGAAGGAGCAAGAATTGGCAACAAGAAATGCTCAAATTCATAGGCAGAAGGTTGGTACTAAGGAAAAATTTGTGGAGGACTGCAATTCTAGAGGAGAGAGCGCAGAATCTGATATTTTTGAAGGTTGATGAACTAAATTTAAGCTATTGTTTTACTTAATTTCCTACTACTTTCCACTGCATTATTGATTTTTTTGGACTAGTTTAGAAGGTTTGAAGTAAAAAAGGAAATTTTTTTTGTACTGTGAGAATTTATTAGAATGGCTAGACTGTGGTTTCTTTTATCAGAAATTACATAATGGAACAATTGCACATCACAATTCACATATAAAATCATAAGAAAAGTACCTGAATAATGTAGATTCTTATTTTTAGTATATCAGAAAACTGTGGCCTCGTTTATAGAAAAAGAGATCTTATATGGCTTCTGTTGTGGAAATATGGAAATTTGGAAGCTTTAGACCTTGTTATGCCCTTTGTTGTATATTCATAGTTCTGGAGAACTTGGTGATTCTGAAAACATAACTGAATCACAGATTTTATGAAGGTTTCAAAATTTTGACTGATTTTACTTCTCCATCAATTAAATTGCCACATCATGCATTAGAAACAATGATTTGGTTTGTTTGTAAAGATGATTTACATGAAAATTTGCTTTTCTCTTGTAATGTTATATCTTGTGGAAATTTACAGCATCTAACTTTTTGTATCTTGTCATTTATCCAGATGGTGAAGTCGTGGATCCATCTATGGAAGGGATGACCCAATCTTTGGATAGTGAATCAACTTTACAATCTGGTTACTTAAAAACACATTCTGGTATCTCTAGTGACGCGGTAGAGTCTGAAACAGATGATGTTGAAGTCCAATCTTCAAAATTTGACATGAAAGGTATTTTGAGCTCGAATTTCACTACTTCTAGGTTTTTATTTATTTATTTAAATTTGTATGCTATTACTATAATGTGCAATCATTTATAGGGGCATCCAAGTCAAGAGTTAAGAAAAGCAACATCAAGGTCAAGGATGTAAATCACAACATTTCCGCATCAAATAGAAGAAATACGAGGTCAAAACAAAGGTATGACTTTCTCATTTTGCTGTCTCTCTGCCTCTTTTTATGTGCTTATGTGAATATACTCGTGCAAGAATCAAATTTACACTTATAACTCAGGCAACTATGTTAAAAAAATTGGCTATTTTTGACAGATTTAAATAGACTATCATTCACCTTTTTCTGTTGGAACATTGCATGCATATCAAATGCAATGTTCAAATAGAAAAAAGGTTAATGATTTATCTTTGCAATCAGCGACTTTTCATAATGAATATGTGTTTCTTAATCTCAAAGTGAGTGAAAGGGATTCTTATGGATTATGCAGTGACTGGATTGCTTGAATTTTGGTCAAAAAATTAAGAATTTGCGAATCAGTGTTGAAATTAGCATAGAATACTTTTAACATTGATTTTTAAAGTTACTAATTTGGTTTTTGCTTTGAAATATTTATATTCCTTTAGACACCTAGCAGTGTTGCTATTAACTTTTTAATTACCAATGCCCGGTAGTTTTTATCTTCTTTTTTTCATGTTGCACGAATTAAATAGAGTTTTTGAAATTCTTTTTTCTTTTTTGGATATATATCAGTGAACTTTATGAATAGGAAAACTGTCAATAGATGAAAAAAATCTGTATAGGTCTGTCTATTTAACAATCTTAGTATCTAACTACACAAGCACGATGCCTCTCACCTTTTAGGAAAGAAAATCTGATTGACTGTTACTTCTTATCTCTATTAATGAAGAAAAAGGAAGTCACCAAATTTTGAAGATTTAGAAGCTTATAGGGAACCCAAAATTTAAGTTAGTTTTTCAAGAGCGGAGGGTATAGTAGCCCCTCCTTAAAGTTCAAAATTCTCTCGTTTCTTTTGATTCGAATGACCAACTACACTGTCAAAACATCAAGTCTCACAACTTCTGTTTTCTTATTCCCCTTAAAAGCCCCTGGTTGAGATTAAAAGCCTTGAACAATCCAAAGATGCAAGGAAATTGGGCAATGTAAGAGCATGTGATCATTGCTTATAGAATGTCTTTCACTTGATATGCTAGTAGGACATAACCTAGATCTTAGATTTTTCATTGGAGCAAGGCCAAGCCATCATTTTAATCCTTTTTTCTTTCCTTCTTATTATCATCATTAGATTGTAATCTTCAAGAGCTTGACATTGTTTGACTCTGTTCTATGAAATCTAATCCTAATGTGGGAAATTTTTTTGTCATCAGCAATAAATTTACTTATTTAATAGATTTATATGATTCTGCAGGTAGAACAATTTGTGGAAGTAAAGAGTTGACCTGTGTTAGCATTTGGTAAAGGATGAATAGCAAGAATTTCGTGCTGTGGTTTATATCATATTGCTTGCATTGCTATTACACAATTGATGTAACATACTGCTACCATAAAAAATCTTATAATTTGTTTGTAAATATGTTCCCTTCTGCGTCATCAAGAATTATACCTTTTGCTACTGATTTTGTTCTTCAAAAACATGATATTTGTCTTTATAAAGCTGTGAAATGTACCTTGCGAGTCGAGCCAAGCCCTAAACGAGTTGAGCTTGGCTTGGCGAGTTGAGCTTGAAAGGTCTTGAGCTTGAAAGGTCCTAGTCAAATATATATCCTAGTGAGTCGAGCCAAGCCCTAAACGAGTTTGGCTCGTTGAGCACACTGAGCCGATCTCGAGTTGGCTCGGCTCGTTCAACGAGTCGAGTTCAAATAAATATGAGCCAAGCCTCAAGCTGCTCGGCTTGGTTGACAACCATAGGCAAAATCGATTCCACACCATGAAGTCGTGCTTGGAGTGGCTCTGATTTGGACACACTAGGCTAGATCAAGCCTTCTTCGGTTGGCTCTGGCCAGATTAAGGTTGATTGTGACATTGATCTGTCCATGCTTGGCCAGATTGAGGCAAAGCAACTTGGTGTGGTAGATTTGGCCATGCAGTCAAAACGAGGCCAATAGTATATACCACTAAAGCAACGAGTTAGTGCAAGCAAATTGATTCACTCTTCTTAATAATTGAAAAAGTGGGCCGAGCTAGTCTGGGCCCACCAAGTGTGGATTGGGTTCGGCTTACACTTTTTTTCAAAGGGTTAGCTTGTCTCGGCTCAATAACCTGAGCCCGACGAGTTTTTTTATTGTTTGGGTTGGGTTGACCCACAAAAAAAAAATTTTTTTAATTTAATTTTTTATTTTTTAAAATTTGTTTTTTATTTTTTAATGTTTTTGTCTTTTGTGTAATTTTTTTTAGTTAACTTTTAAAATATCAATACAATTAAATTATTTTTTTAGTTAACATTTCAAATATTAATTCAATTTTAATACAATTAAATTGTAATATAAGAAAAACTAGATTGATTCATTTATTAAAAAGTGAAATAAGAATTAAAAAATTACAATAATAATTGCTTTGTTAAAAACCTTACAAAGAAAAACCTGATTGGGACAGAAACTTGATAAGGAAAAAAAATGCAATAATTGATAGTTAATTTATAAATTACAAAGTTACAATTTACAAAACAACTAATATGAGGGTTGACTAGGATCTTTCTTATCTTATCATTTAAATTACAAAATTGAAATGATTATATTAAAGTATCATTGACAACCTCGTATTGATCTTGATGGCTTGATCGTTCCCAATCTTGAACACATGTGAGGTGTGACACCTCCTGTCACGAAGTAAATTTGTAAAGGTTAGTAAAATTACTTTTGGGGTGCAAATTGCAGGGAAATGAAAGCTTGGAGGAGCTTTTGCGAAAGAAGGGAAACATGAGGGGCAAAAGGTAAATTGCCAAGTGACTATATAAATGAATTATTATATGAAATTGTGCCATTTCTTTCATTTGGGGCGTTGGAGGAGAGTTGTAGAGAGAGAAAGTGAAGAATTGAAGAAATTGGGTTAGGATTCGGTTAATTGGTAAGATCATGCCTCTATTTATACTTTAATTTCATATTTTATTCTTCCTTTCACCTTTAATTTGAGAAAATTTGAAAATGGGTGAAATTGAGGTTTTAGGTGAAGAGGAGCGAAAATTGGAGTTTCTAAGCTAGATCGGCGTTCGAGATGAGTGGAATAGTATAATTCATGCATTAAATTATTGTTTTGAAACTTAAATTCATGATTGTTGTGTGTGTTTTTTGGTGTGAAGTGTGAACGAAATTGGTGGGTTGATGTGAGGGTTTTTGTAGTGTTAAATAGAGGGTTATGCAGTGTATATACGAGTGAAGAAGTTTGTGTAACCTTTAGGCAGATAATGGTTGTGATTGGGAAGGAAAGAAGGGAGGATTCATTCATGTCATTGCGGCAAAGTTGAAGATTGTCATCATCGTCGAGGCGACAAGGATGTGTCACTGCGGTGAAGTTCATATGAACAGTAGGGAAGAAAAATTTCCAGAATGTTGCCGAGGCCAAGGTGTGTCGTGCGGCGGCAAACTCTCGGGTTTGGTCTCGCCGAGGCGACAAAAAGATGTCACTGCGGTGACAAGGACTTAGAAGAATCTAGAGATTCTATACATTGTGGGGGCGTAAGTGCAAGGTTTGAAACTTGTCAAGTAGACATGGGTGTACGTGTAATAAATCGGAAGTCGAGGGACCTAAATGAGATAATTAAAAATTATATTGGCTAATTGGGGATAGTGAGCGAGTAGAGGGGGAGGGTTCAAGAGTGGTTGGTGGTGGAAATGATGCTGAAAGACATGCTAGACATGAAGGTGATCAGTCTTTGGATAGTGAGTTTGGTTTTGAGAGAACCATTAGTAGTTTTGGTCGTTTCTTCACCTGAGCTATGAGGGGTCAGGCTACGGGGGGAGATGAGGAGGAAAAATGTAATAGAGGAAGCAAAAAATCTAGGTACCGAGAGATTTGATGGAGAGGGAGATCCTAGGTTAGTTGAGAGATGGTTGAGGAACACGGAGAAAGTGTTCCTGGCCATGGATTGTACGGATGGAGAGAAAATGAGGATTACAAAGTTCTTTTTGATTGGGGATACTGATTTTTGGTGGCAATCTACCCGAGGGAAATATGTCGATTCGATGTGGTTGAATTTTAGACAAGAATTTTTGGATAGATATCAGTCTAGAGTGTACAGGGAAAATCATATGAGAGAGTTTCTAGCACTAGTTCATAGGAATATGATGGTAGAGCAATATATGAACAGATTTGTGGAGTTGTCTAGGTTTGCCCAGGGGATTGTGGTTAATGAGGAAATTAGATGTAGAAGATTTGAGAATGGACTTAGATAGGGATTAAAATGGCTATTGTGGGATTTGCCTTTACTGATTTTGCTAGGTTGTTTGAGACAACCATGAAAGTAGAGTAGTGTGCACATGGGAAAGATAAGGAGGAAGTGCAACCACACAGGTAGAAACGTGGGAATAGAGAGTGTAGAGGCAATAAGGTAGTTTTTCTAGATCATCTAGTAGCCAGACCTCTAGGGCCAGTAGGGGTTAGAGTAGGTTCAGTGGGCAGTATGGTAACGGGAGTTAGGACGAAGTTCTGAAACCTCAGTGTGCTACTTGTGGCCGATATCATTGGGGGCTATGTTGGGGACTCAGCTCAAAATGTTATTAGTGTGGACAGTCTGGTCATCTTAAGAAAAATTGTCCCCAGTTGATTCAAAAGGAGAGTTAGTCCTTGAGGGGAGTCTTTTAGAGCTACCAAGGTGAGGGTAGTCGTGTTCAGGGACAGTAGAGGTCCCAACCTAGATGAGAGTCCACTTCAGGCAGTAGGGGTGAGTCTAGCAGTGGGCGTAGTGGGCGAGGCAGACAGAGATGTTCTAGCTAGTAGTACACTTAAGCCTGAGTTTTTTCCATGACTAGACAGAAGGCCTAGGCCATACATGAGGTTGTAACTGGTATATCATTTATTTTTGGCCGTGAGGCCCATGTTTTGACTGACCCTAGATCATCTCATTCATTAATATCATATACATTCGCGGAGTTTGCTAATCGAATTCTGGAGCCCCTGGAGTGTAGATTAGCAATGTCTAGGCCAATTGGTGAAACTTTATTGGTCGAGTATGAATTTAAAAGTTGTGGAATTGTGGTTCAAGGCTTTGAGTTAGAGGCTGATTTGATTTTGTTGGATTTTTAGAACTTTGATGTGATTTTGGGTATGGACTGGTTAGCCAACTATAGGGTTTCAGTGGATTGTTTCAGAAAGAAGGTGGCTTTTTGGAAACCCGACTTTCCAGAGATTTTGTTTTGCGATGAGCGCCAATTAATCCACACTTGTTTGATTTTAGCAGTGACAACTAGGAAGTACATTAGGAAGGGTGTGAAACTTTCCTAGCTGGAAGATGTTCTTATAGTGAGAGAGTTTACAGATGTGTTTCCAAATATATTTCCAGATGATCTTCCAGGACTACCCCCAGTAAGAGAGGTATAGTTTTCTATAGAATTGATACCAGATGCGGCTCCGATGTCGAGAACTCCTTATCGTATAGCACCCCTTGAGTTGCCAGAGTTGAAAGTTCAGTTACAAGAGTTAGTGGACAACAAGTTTATTACACCAAGTGCTTTTTGTGAAAAAGAGAGATGGGACTATGAGGATGTGCATTGATTATCGATAGTGAAATAAATTGATTGTCAGAAATAAATATCCGTTACCTCGGAATGATGATTTGTTTGATCAGCTCCAAGGTGCTAGAGTGATTTCTAAGATTGATTTGAGGTCAGAGTATCATCAACTGAGGATAAGGGAATCGGATATTCCGAAGACAACCTTCTGGACACGTTACTGGCATTATGAGTTTGTGGTAATGTCGTTCGGCTTGACTAATGCCCCAACGGTGTTCATGGATTTGATGAATCGAGTATTTCTGTCCTTTCTTGGATCAGTTTGTCGTGGAATTCATTGATGATATTTTGGTGTACTACCGGAGTAAGATAGAGCATATGGAACATTTGAGGATTGTATTGTAGACATTGATGGGGCATTAGCTTTGTGCCAAATTCAGTAAATGTCAGTTTTGGTTGAGAGAGGTTATATTCTTGGGTCAGGTGATATCATCCAGAGGAGTGTATGTAGATCCACAAAAAGTGGAAGCAGTGTTGAAATGGGAAAGGCCTAAGAGTGTGACTGAGATCCAGAGCTTTTTGGGATTAGCATGGTATTATTAGAGGTTCGTTGAGGGATTTTCTAGGATTGCTCTACCCTTGACAAGTTTGACAAGGAAAGGAATTAAGTTTGATTGGAACGAAGATTGTGAACAAAGTTTTCAAGAATTGAAGACAAGATTGACATCTACGCTGATCCTTACTCTTCCTCCCGGAGTTAAGGGATTTGAGGTTTATAGTGATGCATCTAGACAAGGATGATTAATGCAAAATGGAAGGGTGATTGCGTATGCTTCAAGACAGTTGAAAAACATGAAGAAAATTATCCAGTTCATGATTTAGAGTTGGCAGCAATGGTTTTTGCCCTAAAAATTTGGAGACATTATTTATATGGAGTGACTTGCAAGATATTTACCGACCACAAAAGTTTGAAATATTTGTTCTCTTAGAAAGAGTTGAATGTGAGGCAGCGTAGGTGGTTAGAGTTGATTAAAGATTATGATTATACCATAGAATATCGTCCTGGAAAGGCAAATGCAGTGGTCGATGCCTTGAGTTGGAAATCATAGGGTGTTATGGCTTATATGGGAGTAGCTAGGATTAGATTATTGCAGGAGATGAGGACCTTAGGGGTAGATTTAGAGTGGGAAGAATCTAAAGCCTTGCTAGCAAGGTTTAATGTAAGACCAATTTTTATAGATCAAATCGGAGAGCTTCAGAGGACTGACCCCTATTTGGAGAAGCTAATACTTGAGGTTAGTTATGGGGCTAAGACTGACTTTTGGATAAGGAATGACGATATGTTGATGAGGGGTAATAGAATGTGTGTATCGGATCAAGGTAGTGTGAAACATGAGATCTTAGAGGAAACTCATTCATCAGCTTATGCCTTGCATCTAGGGAGTACTAAGATGTATCATAATTTGAGAGAGCACTATTGGTGGTCGGGTATGAAAAGAGAAATCGCAGAGTTTGTTTCTAAGTGTTTGGTGTGTCAACAAGTAAAAGCTGAACATCAAAGGCCGACGGGTTTGTTGCAACCTCTTCCAATTCCTGAGTGGAAGTGGGAGCAAATAACCATGAACTTTTTATTAGGCCTGCCTTGGACAAGAAATGGATATGATGGAATTTGGGTAATTGTAGACCGATTGACGAAGCCCGCACACTTCTTGCCTATCACGATGGCGTTTTTGTTGGATAAGTTGGTAAGCTTATATGTGGCAGAGATTATTAGACTGCATGGTGCACCCGTGTCTATTGTGTCAGATAGGGATCTGAGATTCACCTCACGATTTTGGCCTAGTTTACAGAATGCTTTGGGTACTAAGTTGAGGTTCAGTACAACTTTTCACCCTCAAACGGATGGGCAATCCGAGAGGACCATTCAGATTATGGAGGATATGTTAAGGGCGGTGGTTATGCAATATAGAAAGAGTTGGGATGCGTATTTTCCCTTAGTGGAATTTGCCTATAACAACAACTACCAAGCTAGTATTAGGATGCCACCTTATGAGGCCTTGTATGGTAGAAAGTGTAGGACTCCTGGTAGCGTGCCGAATGATCCAAATTAATAACCTTACTAACCTAACTGCTAAATTGCATCTAGGGTGAGCAAGGGTCAATCCCACAAGGAATGATTCGATTAAATCCTATATTCTGAGTAATAACCACAACGAAAACAAAAGAAAAATTAAATTAAAATAAAATAAAATCCTAAACAGTAAACATGACAATAAATAATGAAGGGGGTTATAGACAACATAATCTAAAACAAAACGAAAAAATCTCAAATGGTAGAAAATCAGATTACAACAAGCAGTTCTCGGTTCAAGATCCACTTATACATGCAATGGACATAAACTCACCGTAATGTTATTCTATCTCGTTATGAAATTATTGACCTTAGGAAACAACAAGCTCTGTTACCCGAATTTTCCCTTAATTGTCACTATTGAAATAAACTCTTCAAATAGATCCTAACCCTTGAACAATCTAGAATAAGCTCTCCAAGTTTAATTCAATGGCAACCTTAAGAATTAGGAAAATAGATCAATCTAAGCAATAATCACACAAGCTCGGATTATTTAACTTAAGTTATGTTATTCAAAGTGACAGAGTGAAAACTTGTCTGTAATCATCTACCACCATGTGTTACTCATTGAATAGAAAGAGGACAATTACGTATCACTATTTCTAATTCTAACAAATAAATATTCAGCTTAAAGAGTTTAGCAGGCCATTACTAAATCACCCAAACAGAAATCATAAACAATTAAAATAGAATAACATAAACAATTCCAATAAGAATGAGAATAAGAAAAATGTTACTAAAGTTAAGTTATACGAATGGCATGAATTCAGGCTTCAAAATCCCCTTGAATTGAAGAAGAAAGACCAGCCATACATATTAATGTAGAAAACTAAAAAAACTAAAAACATCTGCTGTTTTTCTATCTTTTTTTTTTCTTAACCTAAACACATATATAAATAGCGTGTTTTTCCTCAAATCTGCCCTAGGAAAAGGGAAATTACTTTTCTAGACCTTTCCTAAACGATAGACTTCCAAAACTGTCAAATCCTTATCAGATATGGAAAACAGAATTCGTGTTCCAGTTTGCATCAGGATTCTCACAATGAAAACGAATTTTTATGGGCTTGGTCACTTTATAAAAGTTGTATTCTCGGATGTGTAGATGAATTTTGGATTGTGATTCACCTGCTTTCGATATCTGAAGCTCTAATTAGGCCCATTCGAAGACTCGATACTCAGCCAAGAAATCCTACCGCGAATATGATTCCAACTCCGGTTTTGCAACAACTAAGGAGGGCTCAAATGAACTTGAATTCTTGCCCAAAATACCTTCCTGGAAAGCTTGATTCGTCTACTTTACTTTTTTTGAAGAACACTTTTGCAATGGAGAACTATGACTCCATGAAAAACCTGAAAAACGGGGCATGGGTTAGAATAACAAAAATTCTGGAATTTCTTAATCTTTTTTTAATTATTTCATAAAGTCTATCCAAATATGCCAAACTTACAAATAAACTCTAATAAACTCAAATAGGCATAAAACATAACAAAAAAACATAATATGGAAGGAATAAAAGTATATAAATTAGACTCTTATCAACTCCCTTGGGATGAGGTTGGTGAAAGGCAACTAATGGGTCCCGAGATAGTGCAGAAAACAAATGACAAGATTCAAATGATTATAGAGAAGTTAAAAGCGGCCCAGGATCGACGGAGAAGGTATGCTAATAAGCGTAGGAAAGAATTAGAGTTGGAAGTGAGAGATTGGGTGTTCGTGTGAGTGTCGCCATGGAAAGAATTATTGAGATTTGGTAAGAAAGGAAAGTTAAGTCCAAGATATATCGGGCCTTATGAGATCATGGAAAGAGTTAGTGTTGTGGCGTATCGATTGGCACTACCCTATAATTGTCAAGAATTCATAATGTATTACATGTGTCAATGTTATGCAAGTATGTGCCCGATCCCTCCATGTGTTGTAGGAACAATCGGTTGCCCTGAAGAATGATGCAACTTATGTCGATAGGACGATGAGGATCTTAGATTGGAAAAGACAAGAGTTACGTTCCTAAACGATTTCATGGGTTAAGGTTCAATGGAGTAGTCATTCTAAGGAAGAGGCAACATGGGAACTTGAGGACAATATGTAGTCTCAATACCCTGAGTTGTTCCATTAAAGTAAGTAAATTTCGAGGACGAAATTTTATAAGGGGGGAATATTGTGACACCCTGTGTCACAGATTAAATTTGTAAAGGTTAGTAAAATTACTTTTGGGGTGCAAATTGCAGGGAAATGAAAGCTTGGAGGAGCTTTTGCGAAAGAAGGGAAACATGAAGGGCAAAAGGTAAATTGCCAAGTGACTATATAAAGGAATTATTATATGAAATTTTGTTTTGCCATTTCTTTCATTTGGGGTGTTGGAGGAGAGTTGTACAGAGAGAGAAGATAGAGAGAGAAAGTGAAGAGTTGAAGAAATTGGGTTAGGATCCGGTTAATTGGTAAGATCATGCCTCCATTTATGCTTTAATTTCATGTTTTATTCTTCGTTTCACCTTTAATTTGAGAAAAATTGAAAATGGGTGAAATTGGGGTTATAGGTGAAAAGGAGCAAAGATCGAAGGTGAGTCTCGTCGAGGCGATAAAAAGATGTCGCCGCGGCGACAAGGACTTAGAAGAATCTAGAGATTTTATACATTATGGGGGTGTAAGTGCAAGGTTTGAAACCTATCAAGTAGACAGGGGTATAAGTGTAATAAATCAAAGGTCAAAGGACCTAAATAGATAATGAAAAACTATAGGGGTTAATTGTAAGGCTAGAAAAGTTAAGGGACTTATTTGTAATAACAAAAAAGTTTAGGGGGTAAAATGATATTTTTTGCATGGAGAGATGCATGTGTATGGTTGTATGACATATAAAGACACTCTGATGCTGTATTTTGAACTTGGATATTGTTTTATAATTTTAAATATTGCATTGAAATGAAAAGTTTTTTTTTTCGGTTTTTTAAAAAAGGTTTCTAAAAAACTCACCATCTTCTTGGGATTCGAGTCCCATGGAGCACTTGAGTCTGGTGGGGTAAGGATCACCCGGGAGGGGTGTGACATGAGGACTTCAATCATTTTATGTGAAAGTTTAGTCCTCCTTTCCGATAAAATGCTTCCACTTGTACTAAATGTTTGTTTGGATGAGATGATAGAGACAGGAACAAAGAAAACATCCAGGGCAAGTCTTGATAGTACCGGAAAATATTTTTTTTGGTTTTCCAATAATTTAAGACATCAAAGTTGGCTATTCCTTGTGGATCTTCTGGTAGCAAGTCAAGGGTTTCCAAATATTGGTAAAGCTCATTACTCTACATGGAGGAGATTATATTCGTTGTTAATGCTTCTGAAGAAGAAGATGAGGTTGTGCTTAGGGATCGGGTCTTCTTTTGCCTATTAAGTGCACTCCATATGTTGAAGGTTGAACTTGTGTCTTCTGTCGGTTCTTCCCCAGGTATTGTGCCTATTCGTTGGTTCCCATACTTGCTTTCATATTGCAAATATACCTCTCCAAGACACTCTCTTATCTGTCCTAGTTGATTGACATAGTCTTCTTCTCGTAAAAGTTCACTTAACATGTCTAAAACTTGTTCTAAACCCCCTAATTTAAGCCTAGGATAAAATATGGCAGTTAAACAATAAAGAAAAAGAATGAGTTTCCAATATTTTTTAAATTTAAATTCCATTGCTTCTATTGGCCTTGTTAGAATTTCATTGTTTTTGTTTCGAGCAAATAAATTAGAAATTTCTACAATTGTATGTAGTATCAATGGTCTAGTAGGATAATACACACTAGAAAGTTTTGAAGTGGCATCATAAAAACTTTTAAGAAAAAATGAAATATTTGAGTTATATGTTAATCACTTTCCACCAAAATATGAGGGCCCCTCTTATTTGCTAGAAAATAATTAATTAAATTTGCATAAGGTAAACATGAATCAAACATTAAATAAGTACTATTCCACCTAACTGGCATGTCTAATACAAAAGTTCTAGGAGACAATTTTGAAGTTCTACAAGCATCTTAAAATTCATAATTTCTTCTATTATTATTAGTAATCCAAGTTAAACAATCTCTAATTCTATCAATATTATTTCTAATTCTTTTCATACAACTTTTACAATTAAATTAATAATGTGACATGCACAACGTTGCTGAAAAAACTTTAAATTGTCATAAAATGAAAATTTAGTTTAAAAAAATATATAGCTCTACTGTTAGCACTTGCATTATCTAAAGTTAGACTTATTACTTTGTTAACCAAATTATATTCTTTTAAAACTTCAACAATTTAAAAATAAATTTGTTTATCACTAAAATCTACATTCATTAATTTAAATCATAATAAAGATTTATTTAATTTATATTCGTTATCAAAATAATGACTAGTCACACAAATATAATCTTGTTTAGCTCTACCACTTCAAATACCGGCTATTAGAGCCGCACTAACATGACAACTATATATTTTATTTTTTAATTCTAATTTCATCTTGTTAAATAAATATATTAAATCATTCCTATTTGAAGTTTTAGAATAAGTTTTAAATTCTGGTAAAAATGATTTTTTAACAAAACTTTCAAAATATTTATCTTCAACCATATTAATAGGTTTATCAGTTGTAGTAATATATAAAACTAATTGTTTCCTATATACATCAGAATTATAACGCCAAGTATTACTCGTAAAAGTCATTTGAGTTTGATTAGTTTGTCTATATCTATGATGATTTGTATGTTTATCTAAATGCCTTTTTAAAGTACTAGTACCATTACTAGATTCAACTTTATAAATATTTCCACAATACTTACATGTTGCTTTCTTCACTTGAACTCCACTTTCTGTCTCGCAAAACTTTACGAAATGCATCCAAACGTCGGATGTGTGCCTATCGGTACTAGTAGCTGCAGTTGATGAACTCTCTTTTACTACAGATGGAGTTGGATGAGGACGACTATTACGAGAATGAGATCCTCTAGAACCACTGGGAGTTGTAGCATCATGGGAAGGAAGGGGGAGAATATTATGAGGTGTATCAGATTATGAGAATGGGAAACCATGACCATTTGTGCTAGTAAATTCAGGAAGAGTAGAATAATTTTCTTCATCATCGAAATTGATGGTGGAACTATGTAAATATCTATCCATTCTATTTATAAAAAAAAATTGGATACAAGAATTAAAATGAGAGCAAATTGACAACTGAGATTTGAGAGATTTTTAGAGCAAGAACAATTGAAGAAAATGAGAGAATTTTGGATGTGAGGAAATATGAGAAGTTTAGGCCCTATTTATAGAGAAGAATGGGAAAAGAAAATGACCAAAAAACCCTCTCCAATGGCTATAAAATGGCGATATTTGAAGGGTAAAATTTGTTTTTGAAATTTATTTTTTAGTATTTTTTTAATTTATTGTATATAGGCTCGTTGGCAGCCTACAAGCCCAACCTGCCAGGCTCGGTCGACAGGCTTTTACCAGGCCCGATGGGTTTAAAAAAAAAATAATAATAATAAATGCGTCTGGTCGAAGCCCGCCGGGTTGGGGATACTCGGACCTGGCCCAGCTCGGCCCGCCCTTAAGCCGGGCCATGTCGGTTGTGGGTTTAGTCGGGCCGAGTTTGGGCAGACTCAATTATCAATGGAGAAAATGAGAAATAAAGAAGAATAATACAATATATACAATATTTCTTATACAATATGATGTGGTAATTTATGATTGGCTGATTTTAAATTAAAAATAAACTTTCACCCAATCATCTTTTACCACATCATGTTGTATGATAAATGTTGTATGAAAATTTTGCATGTGTAGTATTAGTCTTCCACACAATAAAATTTTTTATTCATCGATATTTTCATAGGAAAAGTTATAGTCCTGTTTATAGCTTGTTTTTAGATAGAATAGATGAAGCTAAAATCCTATGACAATGATAAAATTAAAAATTAAATAATTATCCTAAAAATGATAACAATAATCTAAATAATTAAAATATAAATCCTAAGTAAAGATAATTAAAAAATAAAATGATAAATAATTAAAACATCAATGATAAAACTAATTCTAATCTCCTGCCAGTGTTGTTGGTCTCTTAATTATTGTTTTTGTCCCTTGATTGAAAGATTTGCAACTTTTGTCCTTCCATTAATATTTTTGAAATGTTTGTATTCTAATTAATAATATTCCTCGATGAAAATACAAAATATACAAAATTCACTTCATAAACGTGCCCTGTGTATTTATAAGTGAAGTAATAAACTAGTGTAAGTGACTCCATATAAAAAAAAAAAAAGAGAGAAAAAAAAGGAAAAAGAAAAAGCATTGTATAACTAATAAAGGGTCATACTTCTAAAGTTACCCACTTGTATAATAGCTAAAGCCTCTAGATTAATATATCCACATTAAAAAAAAAGACAGTCAAATGTAATTGTAACTCAAAGGGATCTTTCTGATTACCATAATAATAACTCTTTGAGTTTTTAGTTGAACAAAGTCATATGTTAGTTTTAATTGTAAGACAACTAAGTTGTAGTTTCAACTTTCAATTTCACAATTTTCAAAGGATAATGTTGTACATGGTGCCATGATAGTATTGACTATGAAATAGTATGAAAATGGGAAAGATTAGGGATTTGGGTTGCATTTGTTTCCTTTTTTTTCCCCCTATCCTATTCTACTATCCTATTTCAACAATACAAATACACATTTGTTTTAATATTCCAGAAATCCTATTCTAACCACCCTTGATCTGCTTGTTCTCCACTCCACGATAACTTATACTTCCTATTTTTTAGGACATGAACTTCTCCACAATATCAAAGCGCGATCAGCCAAACATGGCTTAGTAGTAGTTGCCATCCTATACACCACCATGCCACAAAAATCATGGCAAAATGTAACCCTTAAAATCCTTAACAAATTCATGGGAAAAAAGGCTATATAAATCCCCCCAAGGGGGACCGGCTAAGGGTAAGACTTAGTTCTAAAGTATCATGAATTCCATCCCTTTTTCTCTCCATTTTGCCACCTTTTTTTGATTCTGTATCTAACTTAAGCATTGGAGGGGACACATTGGAAAAACCCTTTGCCCCCCTGACATTAGTGAATATTTATGCAAGTGATTGCAAGGTTGACAAGAATCTCCCAATTTGAGTGAATCCCCTATCGATGGACCTCTTTGTAGCAATATACATACATACATACATACATACACACACACACACACACACATATAAATACACATATAAATAAATAAATAAAT
>WYDK02000038.1:9835-21647 GCA_009867345.2 Toxicodendron radicans | reverse complement strand
AAATTGCAACAACTAAGATTAGAAATAGTAAACTAGAAACAATCAAATTAAACTGAACTTAAATGAACTTAACAATCAATTAAAGAAGCTTAGGCACCCAATTTCACTATATTCATCTAGCTTAATGCTTTTAATCACATTACCGTTATCTCAATTCTCACTCAAGGGTTATACTCACTTAACTAAGGGATTGTCGTAGGACGTTCGGGATTAATCTAGTGTTCTCATCACTAAACTAGCTAAAGCGTATAGTCTAATCTAGTGAACAAAAACTCATTAACTAGAGCACAATTCATCAAAAACCAATTCATATAAGGCAGAGCGTATGCTCAAACAAGAATCATTCATTTAAGAGAGCTAACCAAGGTTAACTAAGGCGTATAGATTAACCTTGTCTCATGCAATCAATTAATTAACACTAAAGGTAATAAAAAAATAATATCAATTAAAGATTGAAATAAACACAATAAATGAAACAAAAGTATAATGGAATGAGATAAAAAATATATATTGATTAAAGCCTTAGGCCTTCAAAATAGGCTACATTAGATACCTAATCTCGGATTTAGTTACACATGAAAGAGAAATCAAACATCAATTCCCTTGGGACTCCCATAGACATGGAGAATCAAGAGACAAAAGATGAAGAACCCTAATCCCTCTTTTCTCTCCCAAGTGTTTCTCTCCAAAAATGCTAAGTAAAATAAAAGCTTTTATCCAAAATAAAATGATTTTCGTTTATATAGTTTCCAGAAGAACCCTAATAAAAAAGAACTAAAAAATGAAACAGAGCATTTTGACAATACAATATTCCAGTTCTTCGCCGCAGTGAAGAGCAAAAACCTGATAATGCTCGAAATTCCAAAACGTTTCTCGCACGGCGAAGGAAAACCTTTGTCGCGGCGAAGCCCTGCTTCTTCTCGACGGTATTTATGAAATTGCCCCTGGATCTTCTTTTCTTGAATCTTCGTTCTTCTTCAGCTACCAACTCGATCCGAGGCATCCAAAACCCTTATATCCAACTCCGAACTTCACAAATCTTCTTAATGTCGAACTTCCTCAAATAAAAGCTCCAAATCTCCACGTTTCGCTCCATAAAACCGTTTTGTCCTGAAATACAAAATCAACACAATGAGGAAGAAATCAGGATCAAAACTAACTATAAAGTATTTGAAAACCCTTATAAACTTAAGTACAAAACCACGCAAATATAGGATTATCAACGACCTCGGGCTAACGAGCTAGAATTGACGAGCTCGAGATGACGATGAACTTCATAAACGACAAGCTCTGGAAATGACAAGATCTAGAAACGAAGGGCTTTGGAAACAAAGAGCTCTAGAAATGAAGAGCTCTGATTTACGAGCTACAGGCTGAGAGGTAGTAAGGCGATAAGGTCGTGCTTACGAGCTATGAGCTGGGAGATAGCTAGGCGACGAGGTCACGCTTACTATCTATGAGGTAGCTAGGCGACAAGGTTGCGCTTACGAGCTACGAGGTAGATAGGCGATGAGGTTGCACTTACGAGCTATGAGCCTAGAACATGGTTCACTAATTTGACAATAACTTGATTTGTAGACCTTGGATTTGAATGATTCTTTGACCATTTGGAAGTTAACTCGAAGGGCTACAATTCTTGTGTTTACTACTTCGCTAGATTCAGACTTTTTTCATGCTCGAGTTTCCACATCTGGCAGTGGCTTTGGTTTTGGAGTTGGATATGGTGATATGAGCCATGATTGATCTCTTACGGTTCAGAAGATAAAAAAAAATCTGCTAAAAAACAGAGAGAGCTTGGTGTGGAAGGCTCTCCTCCTAGCGCCAAAATGTTGATGCGAAAAAACGCACCAACCAGAGATACTCGGTTGACCATGATTGAAATCGAGCAAAATGGGAGCATGACTCCTAGGATTCAACAAAGACGGATGTCATGGAATAAGCGCAAGCCTCGGGGTAAGTGACGAACAACTAGCAAAGCTTGAAAAAGACGGTGCGAGTGGGAATTTTTTAAGTGGTTTGGCTGATTTTATGAATCAAACCTACATCCACTACTATTTTATTACAGATGCTTGGTTTAGAAAAAAGGGATTAGATACAACTATGAAGTAAGCGATCATCAGCCTAATAATAATACCCCAAAACTTCCTAATCTAACACTGTTTTTTCTCTTGTTTAACCCATTAGCTTCTCAGCCTTTTTTTTCGTTGCTTGTGCTCCTATTTATATGAAATAGAGGAGAGATTGGGATCATGGGCACGCGTCAGGACTGGCATCACGAACGAACGAGGGTTCTCTGCGTGCCTCTACTACAGAGAAATGATGGCAGGTGATCTTCCCCTAATGTTATGCCTATACCAAGATCTCTTATGTCGGTGACGTTGGTTGGGGTGACTTGTTGCATGGTTGGCACATGGTGCTCGTATGTCTGTTGATCGAAATCGAAGCCTTGGGATGCATGAGAAGCATGTGAATTAAGCGATTTTGACAAGTGATGGTGTTGTCAATCAGATTGAGTAGAGTTGTGCGGCTCAAGTTTGCTATAGGCCTAACGACTTTCTTTGAGTTGTTACTTGTTAGCACGTTACTAGCGGTCTCGAGCTCTGACCTTACGTTTACTTCGAATTTGGGTGGGCCAACTATCTATGCACAACAAAGATCTTCATGAGAGAGAAATGAAAAACAAGTGTTTGGTTGA
Organism: Toxicodendron radicans; assembly: GCA_009867345.2. Classification (NCBI taxonomy): domain Eukaryota; kingdom Viridiplantae; phylum Streptophyta; class Magnoliopsida; order Sapindales; family Anacardiaceae; genus Toxicodendron; species Toxicodendron radicans. The sequence goes on along the minus strand of WYDK02000038.1, from coordinate 18,952 downwards.
AAGGAAAATGACAGAAAGTGTCAAAATCCACCCAAATTTTACATTGCCTCCCTCTTATATAGGCACAATTTCGGGGGAAAATTATTGTTCTTCCCTCTTAATTTACATATGTTTGTTTTCTACACTTTTGCTAGCTCATCCGTCTTCTTCCACATCATTCTTTAGTTACTTTTGTATCCTCTAGTAGTTTTTCTTCTTCCAACTCTTTATCCTGTCCAGATCTATTTCTCTTTTTCTTCTACTGCAATATATTGTTTGAAAGATTCTGTTTACAATATTTCGCTTCTACAAGAATTATGTTATTTTATATTTTTTCTATTTTCAAACAGTCCTAACTTGTACTTCTCGGATACACTACTAAGGATGCGATCTTTGGATAATAATTCTTACTCAATTGTAGCCACTCTTGCTGTTTCTAGTGAAGCTATCAGCGGCAGAGTACATTTTTTGTGTTTTAAATTTTTTTAACAATTTTTTTTCATAACAAGTGAACAAATATTTACTTTTTCAAGATTTCAACAGCAAATAGTAACTCAATTAGATTAAGCGAAAACTCCTACAAAGCCAGCAAGCCAAAACAACTAATAACTCCAATTTATATGAATATCCCAACGGTACTACAATATTACTTTCAACAATCATTAATAACATCTGTTTTTTTCGGGGCAATAGTTGGAAAATCATCAATCCAAGAAATCATATCAAAAAGCAAGCTATTATTATTCACATTGGTGACTGAGGTTTGTCATTTCTTGACCTCAGTCATTTCTTGCGAGCCAATGCCGCAGCAATCCCTCCAGCTATAAGTCCAACGGCAGTTGCAGTAATACCAATTCCAATAACACCATCTGCATTCAAAAACATCATTTACAATTCCATCAGTATGACCATTACGAAATGCAAAGGTCCTCAATTAAATTTGCCAGTTATTCACCTTTCGCAATTCGATCTTCAATGCTCTTCTTAAGGGCCAGAGCCTGCCTCCAATCAGGTGCAATCTAGAAAATTTAATATAATCAATATCGATGTACCAAGTTAGTATGCAACCTTTCCTTTCGGATGAAATCAATTAGAGAGAGAGAGAAAACAGACCTCCAAACATTGTTCCACAAGCTGCCGACTCCTTGAATAATTACCACATCTGTAGTATCCAACAGCCAGAAGATAAAGTTTCTCTCGCTGCTGCAAAGGAGGACTACTATTGGCTAATGATGCTGCAAGTCAATATTTTTCAAGTTTAAGTTGATTACATGAGGTTATGGAGTCAAAGCAAGGACCAATTTACTCAATTAAACAAAAGAATTAGATTCTCATTATCTAACATGCAAGAGATTTTATTAACAAAAGATCCACAAAAGTACTCGAGTTCATGTTCAATCTTCCTTTATCCTCAATTTTTTTTCTCTTTTGTGGTTGTGTGCATAGAAGCAAGATATCAAATTGCTTCATGTGAGAGGAAGTATGAGAGAAAAAAATAATTTAAGACAGTAAGCCTTAGCAAAATTGCCATGTTATGCTTCAAAACTATAGGAAATAAAGAAATCATCTCACGACCTAATAACTTACAAACTGAATGCAGCTTTGGTGAGACCAATAATTGTTAATTGTTAATTGTTAATTTAACATTTCATTGAAAGCTATGAAACAGAGAGAGCAAAGATTGGTCATACCGAGACACCACATACTTCTTGGTAATTTTTGTGCAATGATTGTTCAAGAGAGGAAATGATGTAAAACATTTGCCAAATATGTTAATTTCATTATATTGGCCACACATTCGCAGAAAGCTATAAAACGTTTAGCCAACAGTGAGAATGGCTCCAACTGAGAGTATGTTATGTAACTACATCTCAAGATACAGATAAAGTAAGACAGAAAGTTAAGATGAATGCTTACAAAAATTACAACAGGAGCTTAAATTAAATCATGTTGAAAATTCTAGATAGTGCTATTGGGTTGCCTGAGACTAATAGAAACGAAATATGAAATCCATTAGATCAAGGAATAGATAAAGATACCTATAACAAAAATATATAAGGAAAATCAATGAAGACCAAAATTGAGATGAATAGAAAGGGAAGGAGAGAGGAATGGTACAGAAGATTGATGACACAAGAGCACCTTAGAATGGGTAACTCATCATACATATAGTGCAACTTTAAGTGACGAGCTGTAACTACCAGTCAGATCAACTCCCAGAAAGCAGTAAGCAATAAAAAGTACTTGTGAAGGAGAATGCACTTACCTTTATGTAAACTTTCATAAGCAAAAGATATAAGGAATAAAAGAAATATTTGGAAAAATGAGAAGGAATAAGAACCGTAAATGGAACTAGAATAAAAGCACCATATCCTAGATTCTTAATGATGAAATTTATTACGGAAAAATGGAATTAACTCATACAGTTGGATAAGGCATTTATTCTCAACACTATTGAAAACAAACATCTAAGAGTTACTAGGAATTCATTATGGGGTGTATAAATGGTTGGCAGAGGAATGATTGGGTGATCAACTTCTCTACACCAATCATGTCACAATAAATTTGTGACCATCCACGAGTTTTGATCCTCTCTCAACCAAAAACTAGCGCTGGAATATTAAAAGCAAAAGGAATTTAAAAGAACGGGAGATATTGGAATTCTGAACTTTGTGAAGATTAAAACTTTGACTTTAGTATAAGAAAACTTAAAAGCATAATTCTTCATGATGCTACTCCTCCTCCTCTATATATTACGTTGATAATCTTCAAAAACGAAATTTCAATGTTGACTTCAAATGTATTAACATGAATCGGTATGCTCATCTTCCCCTTAAAAATAAAGTTATTTTAACTGTGCTGTAGCTCTAGGAAGAGTCAATACAGCAGAAGCTATGTACAAAAAACACCTAATTATGAGCTTATCCTCTTCTTAGTGTGCTTATGTGCAAAAAAAATGTACAGACGAAACCATCTCTTCCTTCATTGCCCAGTGGCTTCATTTTTTGCACTAAAGCTTGTAAGGAAGCTAACTTCCAGTGGGCTAAACCAAGATCATTGTCTTCCCTTTAGCAGAAAGTTATTGTACTTTTGGTAAAAGAAAAAGAATTAAGACCTCATGGATGTGTGTGGTACTAACTCTTTTAGTAATTTGATGTGAAAGAACAGAAGGATTCTTGATGTTAAAGGTGACGATGGTGGTGCATCACTATGGACTTCAGTCTCAAGAAAGTTTAAGACACCTTCCTTTGATAGGGTCCTGGCAAATTCTGGTTTTTACGGGTTTCTTTCCATATAAACCCTGTGGCTAATCTGTCTTTTACACAACCTATACAGAGTTTTTGGGTCTCTTTTTGTTTTTGGTAAATCGCTTCCCTCCTCAAGTGGTGATCTGACAATAATGGATATTTGATCCACTTTAATACCTTTCTCTTTATGATAATAAAATTCGTATACACACACACACCCAAAAGAAAAGAGGGGGAAGGGGGGTTTTGAAGCACTTGATTTATGTGGTTTACCTTCTAGCATAGCTATCCCGCGCTGTACATCTTCTGCTTGTCTAGAGTGAACAAGAGCCCATGACAACCGCATAATGCTTTCACTTTTCAGCTTATCTGAGTCACCATTAGCTGCTTCTGCAACCTCTCTCTCACAGCCCTGTCAGAAAATATCAAAGCTTAAACCGAAGATAAATGGATGTAAGAGTAAAAGCAGATCTTATATGCACATGGCAAAGTACACAACCAACATAGGTAAATAAAAAAAGAGCACGTCTACTGACATTCAACTCACTAACAAGTAATATTGATTCACAACAGCATAGCTGACATATATGTCAAGAGCTAGTATCAAACAAACACACTTGCACACTAAAGTAAGAAAAGATAAAAAAAAAAAAAAGCCTTCCAAAGTAATTGCAATTTCTTCTAATTAAAAAATCAGTTTAGTAGGTCAGATTAGAAAACGAAGTATTAACTTCATCACAAACAACCAGTGTTTTAGTACACCTTTATGGTCACATACATTGGGCAGGATTAGAAAAGCTTATCATTCACAATAGTTCTGTCCAAAGCTTGGCAGATACCAATGCACTAAACAAGAACTTAAGCTTTGCAAACCATCCTCTCCCCCACAGCCTACAAAACCCAGATGCTAACTTAAGCATCACAAGATTAGCATGGCAGTAACCACAGCACCCCCTAATTAAGCTCCTCTCTTTATTTGCTGAACACGCAATGAACACATCCATTGGGTAGAAAAAAGTAAATTAAATAGAGTGGCTAGAAGCAACCTACATGCAATACATGGTATTCAGTTGAACCAAGAGGAGTTGATATACAGGAAAGATCCAAATATCCCTCAAACAATTGGCACCATCTATGGAAGGAGTAAATATGCTAAAATTTCTGCTGATAGCAACACATTGTCACTATAGGATATAAAAATGTTAAAGCTACAACATAATTTGACCATAAAAAAAGAGGTCATGAACATGCTTGAAGAGGTAAAGCAGCAAGAAAGAGGATTTGACATAAGAGAAACAAGAGCCAATGTAGTGTCTAACAGAAGGAACACCTCAAGGATCAATCATCTACCACTGGGGAGACTTCAGGAAAAGCAGCAAAAAGAAAAAAAAATGAAACCAATAATAGATATATATATATAACAACATAGGAAAAGCGAATAAATAGAGGCAAAAAGCAAGAAGATTCTGTTAGAAACCCACATTGAATGGGAAAGGGGTGGGCATGTTGGTTATAAGGGCTTGGACACCCTCCCTTGACAAGCCGGTTTTCCAAGGTGAGTTCTACTCAAGCCCATGAAAAACCCACTATCCAGCACAATTGTTTGAGTTATTAGATGGGTTCCTATCAGATTGTATCAATGTTAAAATCCCACATAGGAAGGGAAAGGGGTGGGCATGTGGGTTATAAAGGCTTGGACACCCTCCCTTGACAAGCCAGTTTTCCAAGGTGAGTTCTACCCAAGCCCATGAAAGACTCATTGTCCAGCCCAGTTATTGAATGGGTTCCTATCAAATGGTGTCAATGTTAGAATCCCACATTGGAAGGGAAAGGAGTGGGCATGTAAGTTATAAGGGCTTGGGCACCCTCCCTTGGCAAGTCAATTTTTCAAGGTGAGTTCTACCCAAGCCCATGAAAGACCCACTGTCCAACCCAATTGTTTGAGTTATTGGATGGGTTCCTATCAAATGGTATCAGAGCAGACCCCACCTTCCAATCCCACGCAACAGGGCCCAGTGGGCCCCCTGAGGGGTCTAGAAGGAAAGTTGTTGACAGGCTTCTAGGCACAATAAGACCCGAAGGGAGGGCAGTAAGGCCGATGAGGGCAAGGTGGGGGGTCGAGAAGGAGAGTTGCTGACAGACTTCTAGGGCCAGACAGGCTTCTAGGAGAAGTAAGACCAGAAGGGAGGGTAACAAGGTGGATAAGGCCAGAGTGGCCGACGAGAGCGGGCACTCTCTAGAAAGAAGACCAACGAGGGCTTTGGGTCTTGAAGCGCGGGGGAATGTTATAATCCCACATTGGAAGGGAAAGGGTTGAGCATGTGGGATATAAAGGCTTGGGCACCCTCCCTTGGCAAGTTGGTTTTCCAAGGTGAGTTCTACTCAAACCCATGAAAAACCCACTACTCAGCCCAATTGTTTGAGTTATTGGATGGGTTCCTATCAGATTCAAAGAAGCAACGAATTGTTATATAAAAGCTTCAAATTTGATTACAAATAAAGAAGGACTACTTCGAATTACAGACCAAAATTTAATAAAAAATTTGTCATGCCCTAACACACAATGAATTATCTCTCAAGTGAGAAACCAGATGAAAAAGGAAAAACAAATTTTTAGAAGTATATATGGACTCCAAACTACTTTAGTAATTCAATATAGATAAAAAGTTAAAATAATAACATAGTTGAACCCTTATTAGAAGATCCTAGCAAAAGCCATATCCTAACATTAGAATGTCTTCCTTCTCCTAAAAAGTCTATAAGCTTTTGAATTGAAAATATTTCTTTATCAAATGGTGTGCAACACGTCAAAAAATACCTTTTCACTTATTATTATTTTGAGAAAAATCTCAACCATAGAGGTCATAATTAGCTAATGACTTTGAAAGAAGACTTACTTAGAATGTTGACAAGGTTATCTCTTTTATCCCCTCTTTTGGTAAACCTTTTCCCTTTTCTTAGGTCCAAAACTATATAATCAAATGAAATATGCTCCCAATTGATGATCCTCACAAAGGAGATGTCTTCATTATTGAATTTGATTATGAAAGCTAATAAGCATGTGCTTCTTTGAAATTAAGTATACAAAAGTAAAAATAATTCTTTGCCTGATTTTCTAAGCCTCATTATGTTGAAGGGCAGTGCTCCTCTTTAAAGTCTAATAACCCATCTCTAGAAGAGTGTCCTTACGAAGGAACCGTCAAGAAGATGAAGATAATTATTGATTATAATCACTCATATAAGAGTGTTTTTTTATTAGCATAAATTTTTTGAAGAATATCTTTAATCCTAAATACTTCCGAAAATAGGCTCTTCTATGAAGAATTCTAACATAAACAAACTCTCTCATGCTTATTCATAATTTATCAAAAGGCACAATATTGATTTTTTTCAAAACTCCAAATTCAAAGAATTATAACTAGCTTTGAATAGGGTTTTAATATTGGAAAGCCCAAAGCCTTGATGAACAAAGTTGGTTTTCCTAAGACATAAATTGTATGATTATATACAATCTTGAGAATGTTTTCTCCTCAACAAAAATCATAAGCTAGCTCATGACTGATTATTCAATTCAAATTGATTGATATACTCAATTATTTCACAAATAGTTTAAAGATTAGTTTTTCCTTAGGGCTTATTCAATGAACATTTTCTTAAAGAAGTTCAAAAATCCTTTGAGAAGTTCAGCAAAGTTAATCACTGATCAATAACCTCTGAAGATGATACTTTCCACCACTTCACAACACTTCACAGCTTTCCATGACATTCCTAGGATTGTGAAGTGAGAGTATATTTTATTTAACCCAATCATATAATGGTTCCCTGCTTCTTAAGGATCTTCTTCTAGGCATTCTCTATTATGGTCTATATGGTGTAGATTTTTCTCAAAACCCTAATACTTGAAAAGAAAAAATTTCCTTCCAACTGTTGCACATCTTTTGATAAAAAAAAAATAAAAAAAATTTGTAGCTCGAAACTAATAGATTTGTCAAGGAAAGGACAATTCCAAACTCAACATATTATTGTTGCCACAACATTTGATTTCTTGTCTTCTCATAATGGTCTAGCTAACTAAATCAAATTTTGTCCAACTCTAAGAAACCATGAAACAGCAGAAATAAGAAATTCCAACCCGTGAATCCTAGATGGTCAGCATAGTAAAGCACCCAGATTAAAATCAGTCCAATATCCTAAATCTAAGTAAAATAAACAAATAAAAAATAAAACTCCATAACCCTTATCCAGAAAAATTCCCTTGTTGTAAATAATTGACCTTATAACACTTTAGCTATAGTCTTTAGTTATAAACAGGAAACCTAGGACTGAAAAAAAAAAAAAAAAAAGTTCTCATGTTTTGGACCCAAGACAAGAGCTTCAGATCAATAAGCCTTCTTGATTCCAAGACAATGAATTTGGATAGACACAAGTATGGGACCTCAAACCTTGGGCATGAAGCCTCAGGTTTCAATTTAGCAAGTATAAAAAGGCTATAAAAAGGGTAAAAAAAATGAGAGAAAGAACTACATCTCCACGAAAAACCTTATATACCGCCGACAAAATGTCAAATACCAACTTGAGCCTGAGCTCCTCTCTTCGTTAAAATAATAAGTTTACTAAACAGAAACAGCAGAACTAGGATACTCTAACAGAAAATCATAATACCAAAATAAAATAATCGATGTGATAATTATTAATTTAATGACAAATAACATCAACAATTGGCCTCTATTAATCATTTCAAGTATGCTAAAATGAATATAAATTAGAGAAAGAAACATGTACATACGACGATGATGTCACGATCGCACCAAGGGATTTGATCACCTCCTCCGAAGAAGGAGCCGATGGAATCGAAGAACTTACTAATCTTTGCGTCCATTCGAATTTGATGTTTGATGAATTCAATTTCAAGAAGAAGCTTTTCTTTTGGGCTTTTTATTTATAGGGTTTCAGATTTTGTTGTTTGGAAATGGAAACCTAGAGCCATCCAAAATAAACAGTGGACCGCAATCTCGCTTAAGAATTAAGAAAAATGGAAAAATATCATCTGGCTCCCTCATTATTTGAGAGATAATTTATTCATTTAACTTCTTTGATATGAAAGTATCTAGTATCTACTAGTAATTGAAAAATATTTATATATTTATAGGATTATCGAAAAACCAGATATTTAAGAAAACCCTTAGGATGTGTTTGATTCAGGGAATGTTGTATTACTAGGATGGTATGTTTGGTCCAGGGTAATATTTGATAATAGGGGTAATAAAATTTAAATTGCTCAGATGGTTGGCAAGTAAAAAAAAGATTTCCAAAAAAAAAAACATTACAAATTTGGAGGGTAAGTGAGGGGTAATCTTATACCCTTGGGGGGACGTGTTATTAAAACTTATCCCTCGTCCCTCTCCCTTTACCCTTTTTTTATTCCCATTATGCCCTTAAACACTAAAATATTTAGACAAAATAGTCTTTCCTTTATTAATAATTACAAAACGCCCAACCACCCTAAACTTAAATTTTTAACAAAATCACCCCACCTAAAACTTTAATTTGTAACAAACCCCAAGCCTAAATACCTAATATAATATTATTAATAAAAAAATATTAAAAAAATTATTATATCAGTAATTAAATAATAATATAAATAATTATTAGTATTTAGAAAGAAAGTATCTTTTTTAAATAATATAATATTAAACCCTAAAAATAATATTATATTAGTATTAATAATAAAAATAATATTATATTAATAATTAAATAATAATAATAAAATATATACCAATATTATATTAATATTTAAATATTTTTAAATACTAATATAATATTATGTTAGTGATTAAATAATAATAAAAATAATATTATATTAATATTTAAAAAGAAAGTATCATTTTTT
>WYDK02000036.1:35372-50967 GCA_009867345.2 Toxicodendron radicans | reverse complement strand
ATAAATTCTTAAAGTTTTTGAAAATCCAAGTTTTGATCCTGTGTAACGGTTTATATATATATAGTTAAATATTATTAGTATTATTATTATTGTACATGTTTTAAACACAACTCGTTTTCCAGACATGAATCCTTTGGATTCTCATTATGTGATATTCAGAGGATACCTGGCTGGAGAGGGGTTTTACACTGATTCTTTACAAAAGGCAATAAACAACCAAGACTCAGCCTTGACCGTTGCTCGTAAGGAGATAGCAACCTTAAAGGCTCGACCTGTAGAGGCTTCCATTGATGCTAACGTTCAAGCTACGGTTGCTGAATTGGCCTTAAACGTGGTTAAGACTTTTTTCTTCAACAATCGAAAAATCAACTATTCCGATGCTTCCATCTCAATATGTCACAAGACTTGATGAATGGATGCAACAACAATTTGGTAACGATCAGGGAGAACATGAAGAGGAGGGTGAGATCGAGGACGATGAGGATGTTGATTCTGCAAACGATCCGACCCCTTGAGGCATTTTAGCATGAACGTAGCTATTTTTTTTGTATTTTTGGATCGCTTGTAAAGTTCAACAAAACTTAATACAATGCAAAATTTTTCTAAGAGTGTTGTTCGTTTTTAGTTTTTATGCACACTCGTGTATGCATAAATAAACGAATCAAACAGACACTTTCGATCGTTACCACAACATTTTTCAGTTCGATAGTTAAGATTGCTAAACATTTTCATTTTCACAAGCATTCTTAAACTTGATGTAAGAATAACTAATACAACATCCAGTACTTTTCCATTGATCAAACACGAAGGAATGTACAAAAGACCAAACTAAAAATGATTATGTTCGTTTAGCTTTGTTGTCTCATACATCTTTATATGAATTTGACTCAAGCATTAAAACACATCGAACCAAAGTGATCGTCATCGTGATTACGCATTTCAGTTCGCAACTGATTAGATCGTAAAGCACTCTTACTTTTACAAAGAGTAAACACACTTGATGTAAGAATAACTAATACAATGTCCAGTACTTTTCCATTTATCAAACACGAAAGAATGTAGAAAAGACCAAACTAAAAAGGATTATGTTCATTTAGCTTTGTTGTCTCATACATCTTTATATGTAATTTGACTTAAGCATTAAAACACATCGAACCAAAGTGATCGTCATCGTGATTGCGCATTTCCGTTTGCAACTGATTAGATCGTTAAGCATTCTTACTTTTACAAAGCATAAACACACTTGATGTAAAAGTACAAAATGTGAAGCGTTCAGTACTTTTCTATTTATCATCCACGAATAGATGTAGAAAAGACCAAACTAAAAAGAAGAATGATTTTTGCAAAGTATACTCACTTGATACAAAAATATTCCGAGTGTTGAGCTCGTTTCTCTGTCGTTGCCTTGTACATTAAAAAATGTTCCTAAGGACTCAAGAGATTGAGTTCGTAACACTTGAGATCGTTACCACCATCTTGCTATACGAGCAGACTATTAGTAAGATCATAAATGGAGATATCGACTTGGAGATATACACTTGCATAATACTTCATTTATTGCGACAAATATAGGATAATTTACAACCCAGTCGTATATTTATAAAGAACTAGTAGTTTGTGACTATAATGTCGTAAGCTTACAATGGAGATTACATGCTGGCCTATTGATAGTATCTTCTAAGATGCTCAGAGTGCCAAGCTCGTGGAATGGCCTTGCCATTTAATTCTTCTAAATGATAGGTTCCGTGTCGCACAATCTTTGTGATCCAATAAGGTCCTTCCCAATTTGGGCCCAAGACCCTTGCATTTGGCTTTATCGTCAAAGAATTTCTTCATTCTTTGTTGATACAATGTGAGACGAAGTTGCGCCTTGTTTTTGTGCTTATCAATCAGATCGAGACTTAAGCGCATTAACTCTTCGTTGCCCGCCTTACCATAGGTATCTCGTCGTAAGGAACCTGCTCTAACTTCTACTAGGATCATGGCTTTTCAACCGTATGATAATGAGAATGGAGTCTCATTAGTAGAGGTTCGTGAGGTAGTACGATATGACCACAAAACTTCGGGGAGCTCTTCCAACCAATTCTTCTTGGACTCATCAAGTTTTGTTTTGAGAGTTCCCTTGATAGTTTTGTTTATGGCTTCAACTTTTTCATTAGCTTGAGGTTGCTCCACTGAAGCATACTTGTTATGTATACCCAGATCGTCACAAAATTTACGGAAGTCATCATTGTCAAGTTGTTTACTGTTGCTAGAGATTATCGAGTGAGGGATCCTAAATCGACAAACGATATTTCTGTAAACGAACGACTTAATTTTGCTAGTGGTGATTGTGGTTAGGGGCTCAGCTTCTACCCACTTAGTGAAATAATCAACTGTGACCACAACAGATTTAACTCCTCATTTTCCTATTGGCATAAGGCCAATGAGATCAATTCCCAACATCGCGAATAGCCATGGGTTATACATCGCGGTTAACTGTTGAGGGGAAGTTCATGGAATGTTGGAGAATTGCTGGCATTTGTCGCATTTCTTGATGAAATTGGTGGCATAAGAGTAAATTTGGGGCCAATAATACCCTTGCTTAATTACTTTATTTGCTAAAGATTTACCAGTAGAATGATTGCCACAAATAGCATCATGAATTTCAAGAATAATGTAGCCAGCTTTGTCATCATGAACACATCGCAGTAGGGGACCACTATATCCCATTTTGTAAAGTTGTTCCCCGATTAATGTGTAGCGGCAAGATTTTGTTCGCAGTATCTTTACTTCAGCCTTGTTTTGAGGGAGAACTCATTCTTTAAGGTAAGCAAGGATAGGAGTCATCCAACTTCGTTGACGATCGATATGCATTATCATCTGATCACAGGGAGTTGTGCTTAGAGCCAGAATGAATTTGATGAGGACACAGTTTGAAGATTCCGACTCTAAAAAGGATGCCAATTTTGCCAAGGCATCTGCAACAAAATTCTAACTTCGAGGAACCTGAATGATTGTAAAGTTTTTTAACCATTCAAGTTCCTTCTTGGCATTCTTTAAGCAAGCAATCACATTGTCCTCCTTTGCTTCATATTTGCCCACGATCTGGTTTACGATCAATTAGGAGTCACTTTGAATATCAATTGACTCTATTCCTATTTCTTTGGCTAGCCGTAAACCAGCGAATATAGCTTTGTATTCAACTTCGTTGTTAGTTGCTTTGAAACAAAACTTAAAAGCTCCGCACATGCAAACACCTTCTGGGTTGATTAAAAGTAATCCAGCTCCTGCTCGTTTGTTGTTTGATGAACCATCAACAAACATTTCACATGTGAGCGATTTGTGAAGCTTTTCATAGGTGTTGGTATTGGAACTGGTGCTACACTCAACCTGTTCGTTCTCGGCGTTATTAGATCGCGGTTGCGAGAACTTAGAGATGAAATTAGCCAAAATTGGCCCTTTGATTGAGTTAGGGGCATGTATTGAATATCGAACTGACTTAGTTCGATGGCCCATTAAATTAATCTACCCAAGGCTCCAGGTTTTTGGAGCACTTGCCTCATGGGGCAATTGGTGAACAAATTGATCGTGTGAGCATTGAAATATGGACACATTTTTTCTGGAGGAAATAACTGTTATTTGATCCCAAACAAAAGACACATGCAAGTATACACAATCGACAAGTAATCTAGATTCCTAAGAATTGAGTATCGTTTCTACGAGGATTGTAAAACTAGTTAGTCTAAAATCTATGCTCCGGCAATAGTAACAACAATAAAACAGTGATAATATTGAACTCAAATGAAGAATAATGAAATAGTCACGATGAACTGAATTGAACTAATTGACTAAAATAAACCTAAGTATGAATTCTAAATCAACAATGCAAGATGGCAACAATAGATTCAATAATCAGATAATGGTAAGTCAGATTTGAGTAAAATCCCTCCTATTGCAATACTATGGAAAATGCTATAGCCTAGCTCATCAATACATTTCACTCGATCCAAACACCTAAGATCTTGTACTGTTCTCTCGAACATTCTACAAGTATGCTTCCTAAGCTTACATCTAACATACGTCTATGCAGATTTGGACTTAAGAAACAAATTAAAACATGGTTTGTTAACAATCGTACAAGGAAGCACCCATATGTCTATGCATTCTCCTCATACTCTCGTATGACCCTAAAGGCTTGCATTAACCAAATGATTTCCCTTGTCAACATGCCTTCTCAGCATCTATTACTCAAGCAAGATAGTAAATATTAAATGGCCAAATCAACATTGCACATATAACATGCATTTGTTAAAATGAAATGTAAGCATCACAAGTTATATTTAAGATAAAAATAACATTACAATAGGAGTTCAAATACCCAAATCCAACTTAAGGGCTATTAGTTCATACTGAAATGACAGTAAATCAAAGTAGAAAATACAACCATGAAGCTCATTGTACAAGGAAACTCAAATGCAAGGAAGAAGGTAAGGATTATCTCTTCAAATGCTCCCACTCTTCCTCGATAATGGCTCATTCTTTTCTTCTTATTTTCTGCAATGTCTCCTCTGAATATCACTCTTTTTGGTTGTCTTTCCTCTGATTCAGAAGACTCCTTAGAAGACTTCTCTTAATGAGGAAGACTTGCTTCCAATCTTTCCACTTTTCTTTATATATGAGAGAAAGTAGGGCAACTTTAGACACTTGACATAATACTAGAATAAATCAACCCTCACATCCATGTTACTATGCATTCTCTCACTGTGTGCACGAAAAAAGTGATTATCCTTTTCAGGACAACTTTGCAGGAGCACATGCGTTTTTTTTTGTTTTGCTGATCTGGTGCGTTATGGGCCAGCATTCGTGACCGCATAGTCCACAACATCAAGTCTTCAAGCTAAACCATTTAAATCCTAGGACAAGCCAACTGATTTTGAATCTGCAGAAGAACAATGAAGAAAATTAAACCTAAATTAAGCCAAAATAGATCAGATTAACACAATTTCTCATTTTTAATCACAATCAACTCTAAATTGGCCAAGTTGTGAAATAGTAAACTAAACTAAATTAAAATAACTAAAATAGACAAATAAACCATAACAAAAATCCTAAATTAGGCCTATGATAACTCTATTTACCAGAGTTATCGCACCCCAAACTTAGAACTTTGCTTGGCCTCAAGCAATGTAAATTAACTACACAAACAAGAATTGAAAACACATGAAGATAAACAATGGGAATACTATGCTTCACTCTTATGCTGCCACTTTACTCACCCTCAGCCTTCAAGATCACAGCTTAGCATTCAACCAATTAAGTTCCCAACTGTTTAAATCAATTTTTTTTCTTTTTTCTTTTTTTTTTTTATGACAAATCATTTTCCAAAACATCATAAATTGATCAAAAAAGAATTCACAAGTATTCATGAGAACAGTCAATCAAAGATCCTTGAGCCTACTTGCATGGAACCCTTACTAAAAATTTTCAATCCCTCATCCACAAGACACAAGCAACATATTCAAAGGACAAGGCAAAGGGACTACTATTGCACATAGGCCATCTCGACAGGTTAGGGGTTCTGTTGGAAGACTTTTATTCAATTCATTCATCACTTCTTTCTCTTTTTTTATTTAAATGAAATGTACAACACACGCTGCTGTTTGGAAGCCCTTCACAAATTCATAGCTTTCTACACAGTTAATACACCATGGGGTTCATGGACACTCTTGGATACTCGGCTATGAACTGCTTCAGACTGCTACTGCATATGCCTCTGCATTTAGCACCACACAATTTTATTCTACATACCATTTCTTCAACAGTCGATACACCATGGGGTTCATGGGCACTCCTGGATACTCGAATATGCAGAACATTGAAATGTTCCTAAGCTTATTGTTCAAACATAAAACTTGAAACAAAAGGTTAACACTAAAGTCTTCCCCCTTTATGAGCTTGATACCTATGTTTTTAATGACTATCCCTTTGAAACTCTTCTAACATTTACCTACTTGAATCTTATGTTAAAGGTTTATCAAACTTAGCGCTGGTTCCTAGGCTCTTCCTATTGAATGATATGCCTCATATTCTTGCTTTAAATCAACCTTTAGATTTCTTTCATGCATTTAAAAACTTTTCAAAATTTTTCAATTTTTTCGATCAAAGTAATCATAAGCGTGCGGCAGCATCATTAAGCATTCAAGATCAACAATGGGCAAAACAAAAATATTCCTGCTAATTTTCTTCAATCAACACAAACCAACAGTACAAAATTTGCAAAAATTTAAACTAAACAGTAGACACCAACACCCCCAAACTTGAAGGTTGTTGTGTCCTCACAACAAGACGATTAAAAACAAAGAACACCAACAACAAATTATAACATAAAAACAGTAAAGAATAGGGGTGAAGAACTCCCTCATTTGTTTAGATTTCGCTCCGATCTTCGGTGCTGCAAAACAAACTCGTCGCTTAGGGAAACACCTCTATTTCTTTTCTTGATTTTGGAGGAGAGCTCAGCTAGTAGTTTTAAATCATCATCGGAAGAGGAGGAATCTTTGCCTTTTGCCACTTGACTACCTTGCTCAACCATTGTAAGGGTTAGCTCAGACTCTTTCTTAATTTCTCTTTCTTGTTCAGTAGGGTTAATTGGGTTTACTCCCTGAGGCACTGCTGCAGTTTCATCTGTTGCTTGAACATATGCTAGTTCGATTTGATCTGTTGATGCTGGTGCCTTCTCAGCAGCAGTGGATAGGCCAAATGACGAAACACACCTCTTTCATTAAAATACCCCCTAAATTAATTTTCTTTCCGCTTAAAATGCAATAAAGCAACACCATTCTATCTACACATACAATCGTATCATGAGTAGTAGGCATGATTCGATTCTTAAGAAAGTGGCACCACACTTTAGCAATAGGAAGTAGAGAGGAACATTTTACCGTTTTAGTGTTTTGTTTGGATATTGTCTAGACAGTGCCCATAATTGTTGTAACTTTGAGGACTTCCTGCAACAGCTCATACAACGGCTCCTCAACAAGCTTGGAAAAGTCATCTTTTGTGTCCTTTAATCCAAACATATCATTGAACACCTTAGAAGTTAAGGCGATTTTGACTCCACGGACCGTGACAAATTCTTGATCATAGGCCATGAGATTCGTGTAAAACACTTTTACTAGTGGCACAATTGGATGCGAAGGATGGGTAGCAAAGTTTTGCCATTTCCTTTGCTAGAGTACTTCAGAGACATATGGGGGTAGGCCCATGTTCGCATATTTTGTGATGATGAAGCATTTCTCCAACAATAGCTCTTTCGAGTGAATCACTTCATTGAATTTTTGCTTCGCGTCGACAGACATGAACTTCTTGGGTGTGGCTTGAATTAGGGGATTCTTTGGTACTGATTTCTTCGCCATTTTTGGAGTGGTGTGAAGCACAAGTGAAGAAGTTGATATGTATGCTGATGTAGAATAGATGATGTATTTATAAGTGTTGGTAGGGACTGGTGAGTAGGGAAAAGCAATGGAGTAGTGGGGACTGAATGAGGGTGAAAACTTGAGGAGAAACTAGTGAAAAAAATGGTGAATGCGGGAGAGTGAAATTCAGAGTCAAAAGATTTCAATGGTGAAAATGTGGTGGCTAGACATGGAGAAGAAGGTGATAAAGTGGCAGATGAGGACGAAGTCCCGCTTTTTAGGTTAGTGTAAAAACCCTAAAATTTTACTACTGACGTGGACTGAGGTTTTACACTTAGTGAAAATTTTGAATTTTAGGACGTCACACTATGCTATCCTAGATGCTACCGCTCTCTTGCCAGCATTCGAACATCTTCATTCACACATCCCAAAAATTAATTCCAAACAAGACGTTCTTCATTCCTTGAGATACAAAATAAGATAAAAGCACATTGAAATTAGTAAAAAAAAATAAGTCCTAAAAACAAACATCTAAAAATTAAAAATCAAAATAAAATAAATGCAAAAAGCTTGGGTTGCCTCCCAAGAGCGCTTGGCTTTAAGTCTTCAGCCTGACTTTGCCAATGCTCAAGTCTGATGGTTGAGTGAGATTCTCACTCGTTCTCTGTCTAATTTTGATCCCCATTTGGTCTTCAATTTCTAACCATTCACCTTGAACTCTTCATTGGTCTTCTTATAAACCAAGTCAACTGCCCCATGAGGATAAACCTTGACCACTTTAGAAGGTCCTGACCATCTTGATTTCAACTTTTCAGGAAAGAGTTTGAATCTGGAGTTGTAGAGCAATACATATTGGCCTGGTTGAAACTCTCTTTTATGGATTCTTTGATCATGTCATTTCTTGACTTTTTCCTTGTATAGCTTGGCATTTTCATAAGAGAATTTCCTAAGTTCTTCAAGCTCAAGCAATTGCATTTTTCTCTTATCCCTAGCTGCTTGTAAGTTCATGTTCAACTTCTTGATGGCCCAATAAACACGGTGTTCCAGCTCCAAAGGTAGGTGACAAGCCTTGCCAAAAACCAACCTATAAGGTGGCATACCAAGAGGGGTCTTGAATGTTGTTTGGTATGCCCACAATGTTTCATCCAGCTTTAAAAACGAATCATTTCGATTAGGAGAAATTGATTTTTCTATAATTTGTTTGATTTCTCTATTGGAAATTTCAGCTTGCCCATTGGTCTGGGGATGGTAGGCAGTGGCTATGTCGAACTTCATATTTCTTAAGCAAAGAACTCACCAATTGATTCACAAAGTTTGTGCCTTCATCACTAATGAGGGATCTTGGGGTTCCAAACCTAGTGACGATGTTCTTTTGCAAAAACTTCACAACCATTTTGGCATCATTTGTAGAACAAGCTTGAGCTTCCACCCACTTGGATACATAATCCACGGCCACCAGTATGTAATTCATACCAAAAGAAGTGGGAAATGGCCCCATGAAGTCAGTTCCCCACACATAAAAAAGTTCAACTTCTAGAATGTTTGTCAAAAGCATCTTATGCTTCATTGAAATATTACCCATCATTTGACAACGGTCACATAATTTGGCAAAATCTTGAGCATCCTTGAAGAGAGTAGGCCAGAAAAACCCAGATTGAAGGACTTTTGCTGCTATTTTTGACCCACCAAAATGACCACCTTATTGTAGCAGTGATGCAATACGGACATACGGACAACCTTATTATAGCAGTGACGCAACTATTCTTTTCGGCCATACGAACAACCTTATTGTAGCAGTGATGCAACTCTTCTTGAGACCCACGAACTTCTCCAACACCAGTTAGGGTGGGGAACATCATCTTCATGTTATAGATGAAGGTTACAACTTTTAGCGTTCTCAGAAGAGGTCACCTCAATATTAGATTGACCGTTGTTAGGCAATCCACGACTAGGAAGTTAACGACCTTCATGACTGTGTCGACTTCTCCCATCATCACTGGGAGAGTTATCATGCCTTTAGGGATTAAAGAATCCCTTGTGAAGCCATATAAAGGTTCGTAGATAGGCTTCAATTTCTTATCTTTCAGTTCTATTCCAGTGAAAGCTTCATAAAACAGGACAT
Source organism: Toxicodendron radicans (assembly GCA_009867345.2). Classification (NCBI taxonomy): domain Eukaryota; kingdom Viridiplantae; phylum Streptophyta; class Magnoliopsida; order Sapindales; family Anacardiaceae; genus Toxicodendron; species Toxicodendron radicans. The sequence goes on along the minus strand of WYDK02000036.1, from coordinate 41,448 downwards.
TCATTATGCTCCCAATATCAACAAAGACACGATGCATTTTGACATCCCCTACAATTGCAATTATTACCAAAGTGTCATCGTGGGGATGGTGAAGATGAATTACATCTTCTTCTCCGAAATTGATGCAATCGTCTCACCTAAGAGATTTGGCTGGTAGCTTATTAGCTTTGTACAATATTGCAGGTGGATATTTTGCTTTATCTCTGTACTGATCTTGACAAACGGTGTGAATTACCCACGACGTGGGGACCCCCAAATATTGTAAAGTATTCAGTGGGCTTTTTTATATTTCTGAGGCGGCGATGAGCCTTTTTGGGATGGCGATGTGCGATCCTCCTCATTACGACAAGATATCCTGACAAAGCTCTTCAGTTGACCTCTATAAATAAGATCCTCTATAGCAGCTTGTAAGGCGTGGCAATCATTAGTGAGATGACACACGTCTTTGTGATAACGACAATATTTCTTGTTGCGATAAGCCGGATCACCTTTAAGAGGAATAGGCTCGAGGAGCAATACTGGATTTTGTTACAACACTTCGCTGAGTGTAACATTCAGCAAAGTGTGAGTGTTAGGACGAGGCAATGGTGCCTTGCATTATAGGTTATCATATCGAGACTTTTTATCCTGATTGTTACCTACTCGCTGATCGTTTCTACAATCACGGTTATCCCTGTAATAGGAGCTAAAAGGAGCATTTCCTTGCAAATTCTTCACAGAGGGAGCACTTATAGAAACCTCATAATCGCTACACGATAGTGCAACGATTGAATTCTCTATCAGCAAATGCTTTTCCACGAGAGAATATAATCTCAGAAAAGAGACATAGTCCTCCCGTTGTAATTTGTTCCACAATGTTGTTTGAGGTGTTGTAATCAATAGGGTGCGTACATCCTCTTATGGTGGATTTACCACTTTATTGAGCTCGATGTGAAACCGGTCTAAATAGGACTTAAGCGATTGATTTGCCTCTTGCCTTAGATTACTCAAATAATTGAGTGGCAGGGAAAATTGTTTATTCGCTTAAAAGTGTCACATGAAAAGCGTACTTAACAGTTGCCAGGAATCAACCTACCGGTAACGATCTGAACCATCCTTTGGTGTAGTTGCAAAAGTGACAGCCAAGCACCAACATTTAGCCAGTTCAGAGACTTTATGCAGCTCTATCATATCGTTTAAAACAAATAAGTGATCATGGGATCACTGTTCCAGGAATAGGGCTTTACATCTGGCATTCGAAAACCTGTCGAAAGGGGAGCATGAAGGATTACAACAGAAAACGGAGAAGTTTCAGCTCCAATATTCTATACATTGTGGTGTGTGTGAATTTCATCCAATGCTCGCTGCAACTCCTTTATTCTTGGCGAATGAGGTCGTTGGACTGCCTCGATTCTGAGAGAACAAGGACTTTCTGATTGCTCCCTACTAGGCAAAGAGGGCTGAGGAGTGGTGCTTTCCGCAATTTTTGTTTCCGAATGATAGGCTCGACGATCTTCCAAATATATGCGAAGGTCGAAAGAATTTGTTATCCAAATACTACTAGAGATCCCTATTCAAAGGAGGATGCGATCTCGCTGGTTGTGGTGGGACATTTTCTCTTGTATTAGTATGAGAGTATTGTGCCCGCGAATTCACTTCCTAAATGTAATCGTCAGGATGCGAAACTGTCTATGACAAGCAATCTCCCTGTTTTTGCAACGCTTTTCTGCAATGTGAATTATTACCCCCAGGCCCATTGGGATGTATATTCACTGGCCTATTACGATTAGTTGAGGGGTTTGGTCGGTGCGCTAACCGATTTGTTGGATTCAGGCAGTTGGTGTTCGCTATCCCCATGTGGGGTTGCCGGGGGATAGGATTATTTTTGCACCACCCCTTTTCGGTCAACCGCTAGAGGCGTTGGTGGTGGATCGAGTCTATCTAGATGTTGTGTAATTTTCTGGAGAGTGGAGTCTAACTGGTCCATGCATCGTAACAACAAAGGGTCCACTTGAGATGTGGATGCGCCATTGCGACCTGTTGGAGGATTAATGTCCATACCAGACGTGAGTCGTGACTGGTGTATCCCCTCGTGGAGAAACGTTGTTGTTAGTTTGTGGATCGTTGAATAGTATCATTGAAGATCAATTTGTAAGAAGATTAAGAAAACGAGAACGATCAATTTTACAAAAAATTAAGAAAACGAGAACGGTCATTTTACAGAAATTTGAGAAAATGAGAACGATCAATTTTACAGAAAATTGAGAAACTACGAACTGGAAATGAGGCGTGTTAATCGCAACAGATTGAAATCCCTCCCTCCTAGAGCCAAACTGTTGATGTCAAAAGGTTGCACCAACGAATTAATGGACTAGCAAGTTGCAAAAGAACAGGCTAGTCGGGGTTTACTAGTGAGAGCGTTAATTTCTTTAGTTAGTTCGTTAGATCGCAAATATAATTTAAAGGACATGATCAGCTTTTCTAAGTGGTTCAGAGGCTAAATAGAAACTCCTACGTCCACTGTTTGTATATTGATTTGGGTTACAATTTTTTATTGCTAAAGATCTGTGTACCCAACTGCAGTAATTCGAAATATAACTTGAGTTATTCGCGAACTGGATCTGTAGAGAGAAGCTTTTGTAGTGAGAGAGTCTTAATTTGAGAGCTCTGAATATTGTATATCCTGATCCGAAAAATAGAAGAGAAACATTTCTATTTATAGTAGTTTAAAGGCGGTGCCACTTGATGCATGACGTCATTTGATCGCCAACTGTCGAAGATCATATCACCAGATGTCCTTGTTTAAGCTTTCTGAGATATTCTTTTGGGGCAAGTGGCCTTTTTAAAGAAGCAGTTGTTGTCATTATGCGACTAATGTCATTAGCGAACAGGTGTCACGATCTGACAGGTCGCTTGACGTCATCACTATTCACTTATTTTTACAGTACAATTTTACCCATTACACTTTAGAAGGTCTATATTTTCAGAACTTTAAAAGATTGATATTGTTGTTCAAGTGTGTATATACGTTGATGACAATGGAAATCAATTCAAAGTGTTGTTGACAAAAGACATCAAAATTAAATGTCCTCTAATTCCTCTAGCAACGCATGTGGCATTTTCTGGTGTCACCTTGCACCTATGATTATGTTGCAGATTGATAGGGCCTCATTGGTAAGTACTACAAGATCTTGGGCATTGGAATCCATTAGTATGGAACATTTTCTCATCCAAGTGAAATTCTCCTAGTATGTGAAAGAGTGAAAAAGTGCGCACTGTTATGGACTCGAATCCATTAGTAGGAAAATTTTCTTTTCCGAGTGAAATTCTTTTGTATACGAACAAGTGAAAAAAGTGTTTGTTATTGTGGAATAAGGAGCCTTTGTATCTTAATGTCTATATTAAATTTATTCTAAGCTATTAGAGTGGGATCCATTTTTTGGGGAATATGAGTCGAAACAATAACAGTAATATTTCTAGAATATACTAGGAAAGATAATTCACTAATAGACCGAGGGATAAGAAATTCAACTTATTTGCATTCAGATCATGAATGTTTTCAATCCAAATTATGCAAGGAGACTTTGCTCTTGCTAATTCGAATTGAAGGGTGATATAAATCTGCCTATTTTTAGCATCATATCGATAGTTAGCACAATCATCATAGTTAGAAGCTTTAACTCCGTATCACGATTACGGCTGATATTGTCACTTAGTTGATCGACATAATGTAATACAAACACACACACATATATATACACACAGTCACACACACACATATAGACTAAACCTGAAAATGTGAGGGGAGGTGGAAGGTTTGGGAGGTTGAAGGTTTCGTAAATATGTGGGGTGAGATTGAGAAATCTTAAAACCACATGACTACTTCGGAACTAATGTTGATAAGCTAACTGTAACCACTGAGCTTTGGGAAAAGATGATGTAATGGTTAGAGAATTTCTACTTTCATAATGAAGAGATGTGTTTGAATGACAGCTTCAGAAGTAAAAGCGGATAAATAAAGATCGTTGAAAATTCTTATAAATAAATATATGGTTGTCCTTATAACATAAAGTATAACCAACTTTTTTGTTTAATCACAAACATATTCTAACCTTAAAGGATCTTATTATTATAATGTAATGTATATTTAATTCAAATTTGTTTTTATTATGACAACACGAAAGCAATAATTAAAAAAAAAATTAGTTGAATGTTGGATCGTCATTCAACTTCATTATTTTCAATGAGTGCAACCTAACCCAACAAAAGAGAGAAAAATACAAAATCCATTCAACATTGTAGCTTTTTGTTCTTCATAGATAGTTGGGATTAAGATATGATATTGTTATAGATTGAGTTTTGATTATTAGAATGCAATTAAACTAAGAATAGTCAATAATGTTATGTATCTTAAAGTTATATTAACGTGTCATTAGTTTAAGTTGTATATTATTATGAGATTAATATTATTTTACTTGAAAGTCAAAATTTGAAGATGCAGAACCTAAGATATATTAGTAACGATATGTGATGTAGAATGTCTAGTAGATGAATTTCTGGAGAGGACTGAGTGTCAGGCCCCTAAACGCACGGCTTAAAGGTCTTAAATGAGCATGTCAACTTAAAACAATTATAATTTTTTAATCCGAAAAGAGTTACGGGGCCCATAAGATATCAACGAAAAGCTCATTTCAAGCTTTACATCGTGTCGGCCAGGCTATACTAGTCGTAGGTCATTTTCGAGGTCAAAATCCACTTCGGCATGTTTTAGGGATATTTAAGTTTTTTGCGTGTTTTTTCCTATTTTATTTAAAGTGTTTTCTTATTTTATAATTAGTCAACCATTGGGATTTCTTCTTTTAATTAATTTTAGTGTTTAATTAGGATTTTATTTTCTTGTTTAATTGAGAGTCTTGTTAGGTTGATCATCACCACCTTATATAAACATATTATTCGTTTTTTTTTTTAAATAATAGAATGATTTTTCAAAATTTCCCTTCAAACTTTACAAATTAAGTTTTTGTAAAGTTTGGAAAGTATGGCCCATGATATCCAGCGATGGTGGTCGTATTTTCCGTCCGGCCGTAGCGGCGATGGGAGAGATTTTCTATTTCAGGGAAACAAGTTTTCATTCTTAATTTAGGGTTTGTAATTTGGGTTTAGTCTTTGATATATTTTAGAGGCAATTAGAATTGAGAGTTTCAAAAAATATATATATATTTTTTTTAATTTTGGAGGAACTGACGTGGCAAGTGAGAAGGCATGTACCATATCAGTTTGTATGGTGGTTAGTAATGTTTTAAAAATCGGACCATTTTGAAAATCAGAAAAGTTATCAGTTCATCTGTCCGACTGGATGGTTGGACCGGTGACGTCAACATGTTGACATCATACAAAAAATGAATCTGATAAGTTACTGAATAGTTTTAAGAGTAGTGTCACCAAGGTCCAAAGTCATTTGTAAAGTCATTAAACATCATCCATGTTGGAGTTGTCGACCACTTTAATAATAAGGGATCGGGACTACGCAATCGGGGGTCTCGTTGCCCGGTCAGTGGGTGGGGGCCAATAGGCGGTTTGGGTATTTTCTATATGTAATTGTTTTTAGATTTCTTTAATATGATTAATTTACGCAATGATCACCAACTCACATAACAAAATCATAATTTAACAATTATACTAGTATTTAGATTTAGTTTTAAATTTTAAATTTTTTTTCGGTGAACCGGTTTGGGTCTTGGTCCGGTTGGACCGACGATTCAGTACTATTCCGCCAGTTCATTACCAGTCCAACTCCAACCCGGTTCAATGCATATTGCCCCTTTTTTTATTAAACCGGACCGGAGTCATGGTCGATTCGGTTTTTAAAACATTGGTGGTTAGTAAGATCCATTTGTAAGTATAGCATTACTCTATCTTGAGACTCTTTACCACAACATACACTTGGTGGAGAAAACAAACACCATAACATGGCAACACAAGCTCTTCTTTCATCATCTCTTACTTCCTCTGTGGAGACTGCTAGGCAAATTCTAGGAGCAAGATCTCTCCAATCCCCAATTGGGTCCTCAAGAAAAGCATCCTTTGTTGTTAGGGC
>WYDK02000035.1:270570-275570 GCA_009867345.2 Toxicodendron radicans | reverse complement strand
CACTAACTTTTGACAGTTATACGATTCCAGAAGATGATCTAGAATTGGGTCAATCACGTTTATTAGAAGTGGACAATAGAGTGGTTGTACCAGCCAAAACTCATCTACGTATTATTGTAACATCTGCTGATGTACCTCATAGTTGGGCTGTACCTTCCTCAGGTGTCAAATGTGATGCTGTACCTGGTCGTTTAAATCAGATCTCTATTTCGGTACAACGAGAAGGAGTTTACTATGGTCAGTGCAGTGAGATTTGTGGAACTAATCATGCCTTTACGCGTGCGCCCGGAAACATAGGCCGACTGCTGAGCCCACTCTGGCTCAGCCGCACCACCCGGGGTGCGATCCACCCGAGAAGCAAGCTATTACAGCGAGCGGCTGGAGCTGTAGGGAGCCGAGGAGCAAGGCAGTAGATAAGATAGAAGAAGGGGCCAGGCTCCCGGTGGAGCAGAGGAGACGGTTAGGATAACGAACTTGAAACGCGGAGCCCGAGCGGCCGGTGAGCGAGTGGTTAGTGGCCAATAGCGCCCTAGTTGATGGCATTCCTCTCTGCGGCTGGCACTCGAGGAACCACGGGGCACTCCATACAGAGCAAGCAAGTCTTAGGGATGAGACGCCCGCGCAAGGACCTCAATTCTCATTAGGAGGTCGAACCAAGGACCTATGGAAGTCGGGGCTACCCTGTCCCCATGGGCAAGGCAACAGTGTCCTGAGGGAGGAGTTTAGAGGCCTTATAGTAGCATGGACTTCTTTTTCTTTCTAGGCCATGCGAAGGGGGCCAGTCCAAGATCGTACTGTTCCTCTACAAAGACAACAGACGCTCTCAACGGCTAGGCGCCACTCTCTTTCTGAGTTATTCCAGCTTCTTCATGATTTCGTGCCACGGTGAACAAACAAAACAAAAAAAAAGAGGGCCGTCTCGGCGGAAGGAGAAGGACCTGCAACGGCAGAGACTACTGATCCTCTTCTTGTTCTTAGCCGTCTGTTACGAGTCCGGGAAGCCTGGAATCCTAAATATGAGGGATCCCCCAAAACAAAATAGAGAAGGGCGGGCAGGGCTTCCGAAAGGGCCTCCCCCCTCTTCCCGGTCAAGATAGATAGGAAGGAGCCCTATCAAGTAAAGACCATAACCAGCCTCTTTTCTTTATTTATGTACGTACACCTTTGTTTCAGTTTCAGGGTGGGGCCGCCCTTCCTCCTGCTAATCCGGCCAGTTCCGAACCTGTCTTTCCCACCCCATTCAATGGAGGACTTTTCAATTCTTGCGATTCCCAGCCCCCTTAGCTTATTATTATTCGATTCTAAAAATACTAATAAACTAGGGTTCCAAACCTTAGCTCGGCTAAATCAAATAGGCTCAATGATCTCTTTCTTCGATAGACCGGTCCGGCGCTCCGTGTGGTTATATTCGTACATATTCCGACTCGCCGGTCATTATGGATCTAGTGGCATGGCGAGGCAAAGGGGGGGCAACTACGAAGCTTCGTAGACTCGACAAATCGCTCCGCTTATAGAATAAAATGCAAGCAAGGTAGCTTGCTTACTCTCCTAGTAGCGTACGTTGGCGGCAAGGAAGGAGGCATTGGAAAGACTCAAACTCAAACCATACATACTAAAGTAAAGAGGCATTCGGGAAGCGACTAGTCGCTTCTGGCGAAGCTTCTAGAAGGCCGACCACTATATAAAGAGATCCATATACCAGTCATGAGCTATCGCTCATGCCTAGAGAGGCGCAGGGCAGGATCGAAGAGCTTAGTGTGAAACGCTCAGGAAAAGAGCAGAGAATGGGTTGTGCGCCCTCCGACCCATTAATAATAATAATAATGAAGGGCTTTGATGCCAGCAAGCAAGCATCCTTGTAGTTGTTAGTTGTTGGGGAGTAGGGTTCCAAACCTAGTTTTTTAGTATTTTTTAGAAAATAATAAGCTCCCCTTTCTCTAATAATAAGAAGGCTATGAAGCCCTTCCTTCAGCTGGTTTTGGCTTGCCCCTTGTATAGGTTGGAGCTATGAAGCTGACCTTATTATTTTATTATGAAAAGGGGAAAGGGCTTTTGAAGCTTGCTGCTCGCTTTCTCGCTTCCGAGAGGCGAAAGGAGCCTGACTTACGGTTTCCAAGCCTGGCGCGAAGCGAAGGGATTGGATTTCACCTATGATCAGATCAGTGGGCAACCATAGTTGACTTTTTTTGTGGTCTTGTGTTGTTGAAAGCGAATTTTGAAGTAGGCCTTGCTTTTTAGAGCTGCTCCCAGCTCACACTATGGTGGAGGAGGTGCCGTAAAGATCTAGGAGTGTGAGCAGTACGAGCTGAAAGGCTCCCATACTGTTTGGAGGGCAGGGGGCATAGATGCCAAACAAACCTGACCCCTATCTATCGTCGTAGAAGCTGTTCCTAGGAAAGATTATGGTTCTCGGGTATCCAATCAATTAATCCCCCAAACCGGCGGGGGAGCTTAAGCGAAAATGAAAGAGTAGGGTGAGGGAAAAGGGGGGAAGCCACTAAATGGAAGGCTTCACTCGCTCGCTCTAACGCTCGTTTAGTAAACAGCGAGTAGAGTGCATAAGCCCCTTTAGAGATAGGGACGAGTACTACACGAGCTCGTAAGTCAACAAGTACGGAACGAGCCTTGTCTACGAAGCAGAGCGACCTCGTCTTGCTTGCTTCTGGCGAAGCTTCTAGCTTCTAGCACTAGATAATAGGCATTCTTGTATGGTAGGAAGACTACTTTTTAGGCCGACGGAGCAATAGCGAAGCCAAGCCGTATAAAGGCGAGCAGCCCTTATAGCATAGCAATAGCAAACGGCCTACTTATAGCCCTCGATACGTGACTGAATCTCCTCGATGGGAAGCATTCTATTAGCACCAGCAGTGCTGAACCTTTCACCCGCACCCGCTAGCATTTAAAGCTTGGTAGACCAGGCTCACTCTACCCCCTGTCTTGTCTTATTTCAATGCTTTGAAACTCTCTCAAATAGGGGCGGTGGATGAGGAAGGAAGAGTTCGGGCAAGTAAGCTAGGAATTGCTTATAGTAAGATGCGCGGACCCAGGGCAGTGGACGGGCTTAGAAGGCTTCTCCAAATCCCACGAAGCTGAAGCACCCGGTTTACGAATCAATCAAAGGAGCCGCAGACGCCAAAAGATGTATCCTATCTTCTATCCTAAGCGCGATGGACGAGCACCCGGACCGGAGGCTGCCCGCTCGGATGACAAGATCGGATGTCAAAGAGGGCGCCCCCTTCTCGCAGGCATGGCTTTCTAAACAATCAATGACCAAGTCTCGCCTATGAAAGCGACACGCGAGACAAAGTTGATGGAAAGGACCAACGACGAGCTATATAGAGGATAAGAGAAGGAGGAGTCAGTCTTCTTTGAAGATCGAGGAAGAAATCGGACAATTATGCCACTCTATTTTCATTACGAAGATGTATCACGTCAAGATCCGTTGCTCAAACCGAATCACGCCAACGTTATGGAAGTTCCTGGATCGTGTGAAATAAGAGTAGTACCAAAGGCACCCTATGATTTCTTAATCAAAAATGGAAAATTGGCTATGGAGATTCCGCGCGGTCAGAAATTCATACAGACACAAAGGGGTTCGACAGGAAAGTCGTTTCGATCCAATCCATTCTTGGGGTCTTTTAAAGACAAAGGATATGTTAGTGACCTAGCACGACAAAGCACTCTCCGAGGGCATGGAATGTCTAATTTTTTGGTCAGAATCTCGACAGTAATGTCTCTGTTAGATTCTCCGGTCGAAATACGGGAAAACTCCATTCAATTCTCGATGGAAACGGAGTTTTGCGAATTCTCCCCAGAACTGGAAGATCATTTCGAGATCTTCGAACATATTCGAGGGTTCAATGTGACTATTGTCACTTCGGCCAACACACAAGATGAGACTTTACCACCGTGGAGCGGCTTTTTGCAAAAAGATGAGGGGGAAACTCAGTAAGATGTCGGAGAAGCGAAATATACGAGATCACAAACGTAGATTGCTCGCGACTAAATATGAAGACGAAAGCTTTCTAAAGCCTTTTATTTTGATAAAGATCCCGATCTTCGTAGTGAGATGCGGGACAAACATCGTTATAAGTTGTCCAAGTTGCCAAGAAAGAGTTCCTTTGCACGAGTAAGAAACCGATGTATTTTCACGGGTCGCCCTCGTGGAGTAGATGAGTTTTTTCGAATTTCTCGTATAGTTTTTCGTGGATTAGCATCTCGAGGTCCTTTGATGGGCATAAAGAAATCGTCTTGGTAGCAACCACCAAACCAATAGAACAAGGGTTAGCTCTGCAGCTGGTCCACAAGCAAGGTAAGTAGGTCCATTACCGGCCGGCTCCGGACCGAAAAGACCTAACGGAGTAATCCCTTATCTCGGATCGGAGATGCTAACGGGGCGGGAATCGAAGTGGGGGACCTCTCTACCGCGCCTGTGTCTATCTCTTGTCAAGTATGCTCCCCAGACATAGACTACGTACAGGGTAGTACTCTTGGAAAGATAGAATATCACCGCGTGAACATAACATTAAGTTAGGAATGTAACTCCCGAGGGATCGACAACTATTCTAAATTAAGGCGGAGAACTGTTGTTCATTGGAGCGCCGGAGTGCGGAGGTTGTTCCCATCATTGAAGTCAGAGTGTGGGACTGAGCCTTCTGAATGATAAAGACAAAAAAGTGCTTAGTTTCGTTGGAAAAACCAACGCAAATATCATATTGACTTTCTCTCGCCCTACTTCGTCGGATAGATAGAAAAGGTTGGAGAGAGTGACTTTCTTAAATTCTCTCCTTTCTAAAGCTGCGAAAGGCGGCCCCCCCTGAACACCCCTCTTTTCTTTTCTCCCCTTTAATGAAAAATGAAAGAAAGGAGTAAGTAGGGCCCAGAACGCTAAAAAGGTGGGGGAACAAGAGTTGTCACGATAGGAAAGAGAAATGACTATAAGGAACCAACGATTTTCTCTTCTTAAACAACCTATATCCTCCACACTTAATCAGCATTTG
>WYDK02000035.1:227894-238717 GCA_009867345.2 Toxicodendron radicans | reverse complement strand
CCTTGACCGAGTAATCATATGATGACGTGACACGGTGGCAGAAGATGATGGTGGCGGTGTAGTCATGTCAGTTGTAGTACACCTAGAAGCAGGATCAGGATCAAAGGCCAATGGAGGACCATCAGAGCCAGAGGGAGCAACCTCAGTCGCAGTAACAGCAGGTGATGAATCGGGGAGTGGCGCAGCAACAGAAGCAGAAGAGGGCGACGAGACGTCACAAGAGAAAGGCTCAGCCGAGCAAGGAGCAACGCGGCTGCACTGGAGAACTGGTAGGTGATAGAGATGGGGGAGATGGCTGAGATGAAGTAGACGTAGCGCCAGTCGGTGGTGAGGAGAGAGATGCCGCACCCCGTTGGTTTGCCTGAATAGGTGTACCTTGAGGTGTCTGCAAGCACTGGGCTCAGGTGGGAAAGCAGCGTACAGATTTCCTCCCCTCCCCAACCAATTTTCATTCCGAGCCTCATTAGCGTGCTCGTCTGCGAGCTATGCTGGTTCTGTAGAGTAAAGGCGCGCAACAACGAGAGAGAGAGGCGGGCTTGGCGACCGAACGATCCGCGTCACGGCTATTCCTTCTGTACTACAGTTCGGTGGAGGAACTGTAAGAGAACAATTTCAATCCGTGTTCTAACTCGACATATTCGTCTTAATCATATTCGAAATCTTCGTATTAATCTTCTAAATCTTCGACATCTTCAGCGGAATCTTCATCTTCTCCAGTTGATGATGCATATTCATATTGAACTTCAACCAATGTCACTTGCTCAACAACTGCCTTCTTCCACAGTAGCCTCCTCTCCATCCTGAGGCGAGTCCGCAAATCAGATTTTGTCCATTTCTTCTGCGTCTGTTGATGATGCTGAAGCGGATTTCACTTCAACGGGTACTGGTAGATTTCCACTGGCACAGCGGCACTTCTGGCTTAAAGGCTTGCTTTCCTGGCTCCTTTCAAAGGTAGGCTTATCGCCGAGGACAAACCAACCGATCTACGCTCGAACCTCCTTAGAAGACTGACTGGTCAGAAATAGGTTATCCACCGATAAGAGAAGAGAGGGCTCCACTACGAAGGGACGAATATCGTTTCACATCTGATGAAATTGAAACAACTAATCTAATGGCATATATAGTTTCATCGTCTTGTAGATGTACTTAATAGATGCACTAAAAGTGTTCGATAGAACCCAAGCAAAAAAAAAAAGGTGCTTTTCGGTCACCATTGGCTTGGGGCGTCCTCTCTCTAACTGAACAACTTCCAAGTCAACCTTCTTTGCTTAAGCGCTTCTCTTCTCTGGGCGCATGCTCTCCCATTGGGAATTTTATACCCTTGTACCACGGAAGGGCTCTGGCTCTCTCAATCAAAGGAAGGTCTCTATCAATCAAAAGACCTGTCACTCTCCATGTTCTCCGGAATCACAATCGTTCAAAGAATAACATGAATGAAAAGCCCCATCTATCCGGAGTCAAAGCTATAGGTTTTTTCACCCTGTCTATTTGTTGTCCTCCTATTTGTCCTCCACGAAAGTAAGCTCGACTCACTTCAAGCCTCGTTGTTTTCACGTTCCTAGTCACAAGACTACTTTTCTTGGGGCCCCCTTAATATACTTAATATAAATAAATAATTGGGCCTAGACAGTGGGTCTTCTCAACAATATGGTGGTTCTGCCCCCTCCGTCGGATATTATTGTGATCTTATTCGTTGTGCCCAATGCTCCTCTTCTAGCGACTCGACACCAGAGACCCCGAAAGGGCGCCAAGACTTGACTATACGCCTGGGAAAGAATATGGGTCCTCCCTATCAATTGGCGAGGCCTCACGTAGTACGCTTCTTTCCTTCCGAACTAGGAAAAGGCAGTTATGACATCACTTTGAGTTCTACGCCACCTCACTGACTCAGAAGTAGTGGGAGCCAGGCGCTCAGACTTGCACCACTCTTTTTTAATAGCTCCCTCACTCGTCGATCGTCTAATAGGGAACGAGACTGAAGTGATCCCGAGCGGAAAGGAGGACCCCTAATTCGGGGGCTGAGTTCGAATAATATGCACTGATAGAATAATATACACTGAGCACTCGAACATAGTAATAGGGAGGGGTAACGACTAGGGAGTTGGAAGACGAACATCTTAACAGTGATTTGGTTGGAAGACATTTGTGCTAGTTCAGTTCTTCTGATTCAACAAAGTACTCGTACTCATTTAGTAGAGTTGTTGACCATAGATAAGGAATGGTACGTACGCACGTATAACATCATATCATGCTGCCTTTTTCTTTCTCATTCCCAAAGCAAGCATCAAAGCCCACTTACCGGCCTCGTTCGTAGGCCTAGCCCACTACCCCACCTGACTGACTTGTCTCAGAAGGTACTGTTTCAAGTTGTAAAACCACTCCGTTACCAGAGGGAGAAGACGATGAATGAATGAATAGTCTTCTCCCTCTGATCATGATCATGGCTTGCTCTTTGGACTTCACACTTCTTTTCTCTTGGATGGAAGTAGCCTCGTCTCGTGGCGCCCGGTTATTGAAGAGCATAGCGGAAGGCCAGCATAGCTTTACTCAACGGCTCCAAGCCCACCACCCGTGGCACACCGTCGACCTCATGGAGCGAGTCTATCCTGTACCGCTTTGACCCAGAAACCACGTATAGGTCCTCTCGGCTTTGAAAATGCCAATCATTGTCCCGTCAAATTCATATGATCTTGTGTATCTACACGACCAAGCAATATGATTCATACAAATGACGAACCAGAAAGCAAAATACGACATACGACAACTCCTTCTTTGATCGCCTAATCTTCACTGATAGCTGAACCAGGGGGAGACCTCTTTCGGTTGGGTGTTGCGGGTCGGTCGTTAATGCTTTTCCTTTGTCTGCCACAGCTCGGGTCGGGAAACCTGCTCTTATCGGTGCCGCCATCGGCCTATTGTTCCTCAACAAATGCCCATCGATCACCACTTGAAGCTCCAACCACTTGACTTTAAAACCGTTGTCTTTCTTTGAAGTGAGATGCTCCAACGGTAGCAACAACTTAAGCACAGGAAGTCTTTCATCAAAACCCTCTTTCTATATTAATAAGTATAAAACTCTGCTCTGTTAGAGTATAGTATGGAACCGTCGTAATCGAGACTTGTTACACATTTCCGACGAGCACTAGCGCTACCCTTGATGTTGGTGACTTTGTATGTCCTCCCTTGGCTTGGTTACCCTTTTTCGGGAACTCACTGGCCGAGTCAGACTCTTGACTCTTCTTCCTTTGAACCATATTATGATGATCTTGGGGCCACGAAGAATCAAATGAATAACAATTCCTGGGAACCATTGGCGAGTACAAAATGAAGAAATGCCGCCAAGAACTTCTTTTGCGTCAGTTGTTAAGCAGCGTTCAGGTAACGAGTGTGACTGGCTGGCTTGAAATAGTGTCTCCAAGTGGTGTTAGCTCAGGGAGTTCCCCAGCCCCACCAGGTCCAGGCGTACAACAAAGAGGTAAAGAGCAAAGGGGCACAAGGGCAGTATCGCTCCCTCAGGTCGATATAACTCCGATCGTATCTATGGATGAACTACCAGAAGCGAAAGCTGGATCTACTCTAAAGTAGAGTAGCTGTACTTGCCTTTTTCTTAGAGTAGATTGAGGAAGAAGTGGAACTCCGATGAGAACGTAGTCTTGCTGCATCTCCTGAAGGAGAAGAGGCTAACCTATCCTTAAAAGTCAAAGAAGCTGGATCATCTGGAGTTAGATCCGCTGGAGTAGCTACTTACCTTACTGGTGTCCGAAGAAGTCTGTTGGTACAGATGTCATATGAGATGTGAAAGCGATTTCCGACTGAAAGACTACTAGTTGACTAAGAAGTAGAGCCGACTGTAACATCCGACCAGAGAGGTCAGTCAGTGCTGGGGAAGCAAAGAATGGAATGTCTGTTCTGTAACAAGCTTGATTTGATTATTCTTTTTCAAGAGCAAGCCATAAGGACTCTGTAGATCGCGAGAATGCATGTTCTGATGCTTGCATGGGTGAGAGCTCATCTGCTTCCTTAAAAGTCAGTTTCACAGAAGGGAGGTTAGCGAGATGCCTTATCTGAGGAAATAAAAGAAGCTCGACCATGAAAAGGAGTGGAAACCCTAGCAATAAGGATGACTCTCGAAAGCTTGGCCCGTATTACATTAGTGGGACTACGGCAGGCTCTTTCTCCTCAATCTTGTGTTGTGGAAATTTCCTCTTCAAATCACATCAAGATGCACTTTGAAGGAGTAGGGAGGGCTACTCTAGGAATTCGGATTATGGTGGGGTCATAAGAGATGGCACAATGGTGGTGTCATGTGGAATTGAACAGGTCTCCTCTAGGGATTAAAGATGCAACCTTTGTAAAAGCAGAAACTCTCCTGCATGGCCATAGTTTTGTCCAAACTATTGATTCTTTTCAAATCATCATATCAAACAAAAAGGGGTTCTCTTAACATGATTAGATGGGCGAATGGTAATAATCAAGAACCTTGGCGCCTATGCTTTATCCTGATAAAACATTTCTCAATATATATTGAGTTCAAATTCATCATGTGAAGAGGGAAGCGACTCATTTAGCTGACCGTCAGGCTAACTTGGGTGTTAGGCTGCAGTCTTGTAGTCAGTGGATGGGGGGTCTTCCATTCCAGAAGAGATTTGAATTTCACTCTTTCTCCCACTTATCATCTCTCTGTGGGACTTGTTCCCTCTTCAACTCAGCGCTTTATAGATAGGCATTTTTATTGAGAATGCTTTAAGGTCCCACCTTACCTTTCAAAAAAAAGTAGCCGAGCCGAAGGAGCTCTCACAAATCGAATTTGAGTACCACGGAGAAAAGCTAGCTGGATAAACAAGACAGGGATCGCCCGCTCGGCAATGCTACCTTGGGAGGAGACAAAATACTATAACAATTGAAACTCATATTTGAAAAGCTTTTTCGATATATGAACAAGATTTCTATGGAAGAGTTGGTGAACATTGTTTTGACTCATAGCTCTAAGATGACTGGCATGAATAAGCCGGCTTCAACACCACCTAGACTCTTAATCATAGACAGACTTGCACTGACCTCAACAAAAAAAAGGATGAACCTGGTCTGTCTATTTGTACGCATTGGCTTAACTCACTCCTAACCTCCCGAAAAGAACAGAACACATAATGAAAAAAGCCTGGTAAAGGCTGTACAAGGGAACGAGAAAGGGGTTTGATAAGAAAGAGATTTGCTCACGAGAAATCGTTCTATTCGAAATGGAGTGGTGATGACTGTACCGTTGACTTGGATGAGAACTTGTTACTGAACCGCCTCTTCTAAAGGTCGAGAAGTCAACTCCCTGACCTTCACTGGTAGTTCAGCAAGCAAGCAAACCAACGAAGCAAAGGATCGAGAGAGGGATTGAACAGAAGGAGGAGATGGCATTTCTAGGAAGTGATTAGATTCTCTAACCCCTTATCAATCAACGGGAGGACGGATTAGTTCTTCCGCTGAAGGAACTGCTCTAGTGGGCAAGGCAAGGGGAAGTCAAAGCCGAGTTCAAGAAGTCAACCATGGGCATAAGAAGAAGTTTAATAGGGATTAAGCGGAACAAGGGTAAGTAAGATAGGGTAGAGGTGCAAGTGATTGCTCTTCAAGACCTTACTCGGCTCGAGGAAGAGGAATAGATAGGTACACGAGGTGAGCGGAAATCTCTTATTCTAGTCCAAGGTTTTCTAGTTCTATTTCTAGTCTGCGAAGGAGAAGGCGAAGAGCAAGGTTTTTGACTTCTCGACTAGAGGAAACGAAAGCTCACTCGAGATGAAAGTAAGAAGAAGCTCAAGCTGACTCGACCAAAGGCTCAGCCGAAAGAGAAAGCAGTCGAAGGAGAAGGATCCATTCAAATGGGTAAACCACGAAATCTCTTATCTCAGGCAACGGTCCTCATCACTAAATATCGATTATCAAGCCAACTTCTAACCTAAGAAAGGTTGCTTCTGTCGGCCTTTCTGTGCAACAGTCCACCAATAGCGGAAGAGAGGGTTACCGTACATACAAGACTTTTCCAGTTCTTACGTAAGCTTTTTATTACCAGTCAAGTAGTACAACAGCTGTATCTTATCTTATAGCCCGGCGCGGCGGGTCGCCTTTTGAATTCAGTAGATAGAATAAACTATTAGATAGATAAGGAGTAGGTGAGTGAGTGAGTCCTCACTGACCTGAGCGATTTCGATCACCTAGCAGGCCTTTTATTTGGTATTTGGTAGGGCCGAAGCGTATCATCAGATTTCACTACGAAGGAAGGAACTCGAAGTGAGACGGCACCGTCTTGTGCAACGCAACGATAGTTGGCCCTCTATCATCTTCTATCTGGTAGACTTGGTAAAAGGGCCCCGACTTCTTTCTGATTTCCAGAATTCGAGTTCGACCGCAGCTGCCCCCTTTTTTTGAGGGGATCAAGTTCCTTGCCAACTATCGACCCCGATCTCTTTTTATTTGTTTGTTTTGGGTATTACCAAACCTAGCTTAGCCTTCGTCAATCACACTAAAGCAGAGCACCCAACTATGGCAAGGCCCCCTTAAGGGTTAGGTTAGTCAATCCGGCCCGAGACGCGTTCGTTGACAAAACAAAACCGCCGTAGGAATGGAGACC
Source organism: Toxicodendron radicans (assembly GCA_009867345.2). NCBI lineage: Eukaryota > Viridiplantae > Streptophyta > Magnoliopsida > Sapindales > Anacardiaceae > Toxicodendron > Toxicodendron radicans. Next base: position 232,104 of record WYDK02000035.1, on the reverse strand, counting down.
TTTCAATAGAGCGGAGGCGAACTGATCAACGAGAAAGAGGCCCTACTCACTACAAATGAATACACCACAAGATCGAACTGCACTCATGCCTCTCCCGCATCAAGTTGACCGCCCCCTCCCTATCCCTAAGTAGTGATTCTATCAATCATGTACGTAGGTGGGGCCCTCCATTCTGATTGGTATATCATGAAAAAAGAAAGCCATTTGCACCAGGCGCACTGCGCTTTCCCTTGCCCAGATGTTCGCCTTTCTATTCTAAGTCAAGTAATCGTGACCCGCCGAAGACTGGAGCCTCGTAACATGTTGACGAAGACCTCCGAACTGAGGGTTCGATCAGTAGAGGGGACGACTTTGCCTACCCGGAAGAAGAATAGCCCCGCTCTCTAGCCGACTGATCCCGTTGATCATATAACTGGGAGGGAACGTGTCACATTAGAGGTGAACGATCAGAGATGTCCTCTAATCACCACGATGAAGCTGGTCCCTCTTTTAGTAGACTGAGCTATGAATATGAATGAAGAAATGAATGCCGGGCTCTTTCTTTCACTGCTAACCCCAAGAAGTTTCTTAATGCTGATACTTTCTTTTCGTCGAGCCTCGAGCTTGTGGTCCTCCTTTGAGTGTGGGTTCAATTGGATGAATCCGTCAAGTCAAGGTCAACGTACGTAGCAGCAAGGATGGTGCATCGCCTATTTATTTATCGTTCTCGCTCGGGAGCCAAAACGAACACGCCTGCTACCTACTGTACTGGACCTTCGACCAGGCATTCTACCCTTGTCGAATCGGAACCAACCACCACTGCATTGCGCTCGAACAGTTGAGCGGCCAGCAACTTCCGTACACAGATATAGATTCATTCTTCGTAACAGGTCCAACCTCACAACCCTTCGCGGGTTGGTCAGAAGTCAGTCTTGTTTGGAAAGACGGAATTAGACAAAGAAAAGAGAGTGCTCGACCGGAACTACGGCCAACAAAGACCGTAATTACATAGATAACTGCTCCTCCCTTTCTCCGTCTTTAAGGCGAACCGGATGGAAAGAAAGACGACCTCACCTTCTCGTAGATGGTGTCAGTGAGAGCTACTTTAGTATTCCCCGTTGACCTTCTTTTGTAGATAGAATCTTCAATGAGTGGAAACAAGCAACCTTACTAATAAAGGTGTTTGTTGAGTAAGGCCGGCTTTAGAGCCCAAGCCCCTTGTATAGGTTGGGTGCTTGAGCGCATCTTTCTCATATCGATCCTTGAGTTTTCAATAAGGGGCGCGTTAGCTAGGCCGTTTTCTTGCAGGAGTGCTAACGCGCGCCCTTACGTTTTCTTCGCTTGCTCTGCAGTACGAGCACAGAGCCGCGCCCCTTTAATATGATGAGAAGAAGAGGGGCAGCCCTCTTTTCTTTTCCGCACCAATCCTTATTTACTACTACATCTTTTTTTGGGTGTATAGCTCAGTTGGTAGAGCATTGGGCTTTTAACCTAATGGTCGCGGGTTCAAGTCCTGCTATACCCAAACCCACCTTACACTATACTATTTGTAAGGATGCGTAGTAGCGTTCAAAGATCACTCTTTGGCCTGGCGGTTATAATTAGAATCTAATCTCTCTAGTACGACTTCCTGTAAGCCAGTGCTTTGACCTATTCTCTCTATTGCTAAAAATTATTTACCAGGCCAGCCAATGGCAGTTATCTCGCTTCTGCTAAGGTCCATAGATAGACTGGTACGGAGAATATATATACTTAGTTACTATTATGGAGAATAAAAGGAAGGGTCTGAGGAGGCTTTCTAATTAGAAGAAGGGAATGAATGGGGATGGGCTCTGTTGCCGATATTGCTCCTTAAGTCTAATAGAGGTATGGCGGCTAGGGCAGAAAAAGGAAAGCAAAACAGTTTCTAGTAAGACCAATCGTTTGAGAGTTGGAGGGCTCACATTAACACCAGTGCCTAATACTATAAACTAACCCTTATAAAGAGCGTAACGGACTAGGGGGACTATCAGTTCTAGTTTCCCCTTATTTTCGAGACGCCCTTTCCAAGCGCAGGAGTCGTGCAAGGCTAAGAAAAATCAAGATTATAAAGATGGGCAAGCGAATAAAGGCGGCAAAGCCAATCAATCTCAGTACTTTAGGATCTCACCTCTTTCTCTTTTAAAAGAAAGGCTTTCTAGTAGTTCCTCCTTAGGGAAGAGGAAGATAGGGGCATCCTATTTACGCGAAAATCCAGCAGGAAAGGAAGAAATCGCCCCAGCTTTTTTAGCCGAATTCTTTTTGATTTTGCTGTTCGGCCAGAGAAAGAGGATGATCTCGTTTTCCTTATCTCGTGCAATTAAAGGGAAGGAGACTGGAAAGCCCAAACTGAGCCCGGCGGGGGAATGCTTACCGATACCGAAGCCGTTCCGCTCGTCCCTCTTTCGAGGAGGGACAAAGCAAAACTCTCCTTGAAGAAAGCAAGTTTGCGGTTACGTAGATGATAACCGGCCTATACAAAGGTTTGTTTGTTGGAATCTTATTCTGTCAGAATCTTTTTGGAGGCCTTGGTGGTCTCATATTATTTATAATCGTTTATAAAGGCTTTGAAAGGCCTCCTTTCTTTCATCTAAAAGCTGGCTTGGTTGGTGTCTTTTCATATTCCAAAAAGGAAGGCTAGATTTCAAGCAAGTCGCCTAGGTTCAAGACAAAGATTTTTGGTTTTGTAAAGCCTCATTCCACCTGATACTGTCTTTCCTTCTATTGAATATAAAGTCTAAAGTCACACTCATCTGAGGATGAAGAAGAAGAAGGGACATAAAGGAAGACGTCCCAAGGCAATCCTATAAAGAGGAAAAAAAGAGCTTCCGATGACAAGGGATCTCATACGAGAAGAGATAAAAGCAGAAGACTTGCTTGAACGAACGAATACGAGGAGGGAGTTTACCGAACGACTTCTGGACGGGATCATTCAACTCAACCTTCATTTTTTCTCTTTGTTTTCAGGAATCTTTACTGGCAGGAGGATAAGTTCTAATTACCGATTCCGCCTAATTCCCGATCCCCCGTCGGGGCACTTTAGGGGGGTAACGGACTTAGTAGAGCTAGAGTTGGAGCTGGACGTACACCCTCTCCTCCACTCAAGTGAAAGAAGCCCTCATACCCTCTCTTCAAAACTCAAGTGAAAGAAGAGCGGGGCTAATGGGTGATTCGTGCCATACTTGGTTTGAATCGAAATAGTTTATAGAAAAAGCTCTTCCCGCTTTCCTGTTGATGCCCTAGGAATTCTCTATGGAACAACCCCTGGCTGGGATCAAGAGACTGATTGACTGTGATGAGGTAGCTTAGATTCGGATTCGGAGATAGAAATTTCTTTGTGGCAACAAAAGTTTCATCGATTTAGCTGTTGATGGCGTAAACGCTCTTGATCTTTATTTATTATTAAATCGCATTTTCAAAGCATCAGTCCAAGAGAGGAAAGGAGATTAGTTTCCCAAAACTCGGCTCAAGCCTAAGGCAATAACGAAGAACGACCAGGCGCAAGGGAGAACAAGTGCCATCGAGTCAATCCCTGGACCCGGCTCAAATGATTTGATCCCAAGTGTCATCACAAAAAGAAGCTGTCCCATGCCCACTACGTGCTAACTACAAGGGAGGAGGAAGGTCAGAGAGACCTGAACAAATAGACATGCGAAAAAATCGAGATCTGAAGGATCAACTCGGACTGCTCGAGGGCAGATGGAGGAGACCGACCAGAGTTTAGTGCGTTAACAACGGGACCTGAAATAAGTAGACACTACTGCATTAAGCAGTAGAACAACAGTCTAGGCTGCCAAAGCGAGGCAGAGGTGAGTTTGGTCACCCGTTCCCAATGCGTTCATACGCGGAAAGGGCCCCCTAAATACATGACACAATACGCGACCGACTAATCATCGGTATCCCAAAAGCACTATCAGGAAGGTTTGGGATTCTAATGCGTGTGACGAGAGTAGAGCAGTAAAGTACAGGAAAACTACGAGATTCGAAGGGAAACGAGGCGGTGTCCACCTAACCAATGGACCATGCCTCCAGTTACTCGGAAGTTAAGGGATAACCACATGACGTCGATCGGGCGCTATTTCTAGCTATCCATAGTTAGGTATAGCCAATCATGTCAAGGGACAGAGTCGCCGTGGAATAGGCAGCCCTGTGGGAACCAAGAACCACCATTCATTCCGATCTGAAAGTTCGATTACTTCTGTTAATGGGCTGA
>WYDK02000035.1:220394-222894 GCA_009867345.2 Toxicodendron radicans | reverse complement strand
AAGAGTTAGTATCTATAATATATATATATATCTTTTAGATAAGGGGGAGAACTGCAAGTTTTTTCTGAAAAGACTTGCAGCTCCCCTATCCGAATCCCGCGAGGGACTAAGCGCGAGACGAGCCATAACATAAGGGGCGAATCTACTCTTCGTAGAATCGACCATAGATATCTTCTTTTTTCGGTATATTTGCATCAGGCTTAGCCCCTACTAGTAAGAAGGCGTTCCCGAAAGGGGACGAAACCTGTCTAAGATCCTGTGTGCGGCTTAGTAGCGCGTGAACAGAACACGTAGCCTAAGCGGAACTCAATATTCAACCAACCTATGATCCATTTATTTAAGATTTAATCAGCTTACTATCAATAAACCATGTTTAGGTTCTCGTTTCGGGAGATCTTGGAACGTGCCCGTCGTGTGAATGCGCATACAAATAGGGTCACTATTCGCCTACTACTAATAAGGGCGGAGAGTGGATTCGTTATTATATCAGTCGGGTAGGCTGGACTGGGGTTCTGGGAAAATCTCTACGAAGTCTTCTTTTCAAGAGACATCCCTGGGTTTAGTGATGTCTCCGGCAGCCTTGCTGGGATCTCCAGATCGAATAATTGGTTTACAAGACGCTCTTAGGGGGTCTTGTCTTCTCGGATTCCAGCTTTTGACTTTTCTTATAAAAAGCTTTGACCTACTCCCTGAGCAGAGATGTACGCTTTATACAGGTTGTGGGGTCATGTATACTCATGGGATGGCTTTTTTTTGGAGTAATGAAATTTTTTCATTGCATCCAAATCAATCAAGATCTAAGTAGTTGTTCAGTAAACTATTATACTTCTCGCATGCAGTACCCGAGTCTTGCCCATTTAAGGAATAAGGAATATGGAGGAGGTATGTGTCCTCTCGGTCGCCTTGACCAATCACAGATCAGCCCGACTAACGGTCGCTTTGATCCGTTACAGATCAGCTCGAAAGTACCCCTTTCCATTATGATAGGGGTGTATGGTAGGGCTAGAACAGGCATAATCGCTTGAACGGCTAGAAGTGGGCCGACTATCTTCCAAAAAAAAAAAAGAAATATATATAATATAAATATATATATATAATGGATATTCGGCGTTTAATGATATAGTATAGTCTAGTTCTAGACTCAAGCTAGCAAAAAACAAGACTGAGGTCGATAGGGGCATTACTGGTAATTTCATTTCTAAGGTTCTTTCTGAAGTATTAACCATTGGCTAGCGCTCATCTCCAGCTCTGTTTCCAGCCTTTTATTTCATATATCATTCCCGTATGCCATACCTCTTATTTAGTCTTGCTATACGTCCAAGCCTTCTCCCATCGGTAGTTGGAAGCAGAACTGAGACTAGATGTAACTGAAGGAAAGGGGATATAGGTACGATAGGAGGGCACGGTTAAGCAGGTAAGCGAAGGCTCTCTCTCTCGCTCTGTGGTCTTGTGTAAAGCCTTTCCGCCCATTATTAATTATTATTGATCTTCATTCTAAGTGAGCAAGCAGGTCGAAAGCAGTTGAGGTGATAGCAATAGTAAGCAGGAAAGCAGAAGCAAGAAGTCTTGAACTCTTGTGTAATACAGCTTCTCGGTCGCATTTCATTGGTCTCTAAGGCAAAGTATCGCTTAATCGTTCATCGATCTTTTCTTCTTTCTTCAACCGGTCATATCTGATCTGTAGCTGGTAGCGACATGAGGAAAAGGTCCGGAATGGTCTATTTGATTTTATACGAGTTTAAGGGGTCGGATGGGTCAAGTACGACCTCTAAAAACATGCGATAATCGGCTTTTTTAGTAGCATCTGTCCTTCCCGGCCTGCTGTCGTCAACGGTCCACTTCCTTGAATGAGAGTTGGTCTTCCCCATCCACGAATACGGTTCCCTTTTTTTATTCAAGATAGCTTTTATTCAATTAGGGCGAATACCTTGTAACCGAATTTTTTTCTTGAAAGATATGCTACTTCCCGGTCGAGCTGTCTTGTAACGGTCTCTAGGGTCTTCGGTCGAATTGGTTTTCTTTCTTGTAGTAATTCATCTGATGAGTTCATCGCGAAATTTGAGTTTAAGCATCGGCATCGGGTTTCTGAAAGCTATCTTCTGTCGGGATCTCCGATCGCCTTGTATAACTATCATAGCTTATGGCAGGAAGGATGGATGAGCTCCCTATTGATATAATAAAAGGGGATGGAGGTTAAGTCTGAGCCTCGGATGAGGGGGGAGAATATAGACACTGGGAAAGGAATCATGGGAGTCCGCTCCAAGATTGGAATGAGGGGAAGGAATGGAAAGATAAATGGATGGGGAATCCCCCTATGTGCTGAGAATAAGAGGAGCCAACAAACTGAAAGATACCCGCATGAGAGCCTCAAGCCTATGTAATAGTATCAACCCTTAGAAGATAGTTTAGCATCACCCTACCGATGAGCCCTATTAGGAAAGAGGAAAGACTGGTGAATCAGGCAACCCCTCTACCTTGAATTCATAACTTGCAAAATGAA
>WYDK02000035.1:204400-211712 GCA_009867345.2 Toxicodendron radicans | reverse complement strand
GGAGCATGGAGTTTACTATGATGAAACGTTTGCCCCTTTTGCCAAAATGACGTCTGTCAGATGCATCCTGTCTATTGCTGCTGTGAAAGGATGGGGTCTTCATCAACTCGACGTGAAGAATGCGTTTCAACTGACTAACTGACTATAAGGGGGGGACTTGAAAGAAGAAGTGTACATGCGTCGACCGGAGGGAGTTGATGGAAATCGCAACCTGGTGTGTCGTCTTAAAAAGGCTATTTATGGTTTGAAACAAGCTCCTTGTGCATGTTCGCGAAATTTAGTGAGGCTGTTGAAGGAGCTGGTTTCAAGCGTGCTGCGTCGGACTATTCGCTCTTTACTAAGAAGACGAACTCAGGTATAGCGATTCTTATTGTTTATGTCGATGACAAGGTAGTTACTGGGGATGATGCAGAAGCTATCTCAGATCTAAAAAAGCAGCTAAGAGATAAATAAATATAATATAAAAGATCTTGGAAAGTTGAAGTCTTTTCTGGGCATCGAAGTGGCGAGATCGAACAGTGGTCTTTTCCTCGGAAGTATGCACTGGATGTTTTATCAAAAAAGCTGAATGATGGGATGCAAACCATGTCACTTTCCTATTGAACAAAATCACGGTTTGACTCATGACATGGATGGTGATCTTGTTGATGCTACGGTGTATAGGAGACTGATTGTGACGGTTGATATACCTTACAATCACCCCACCGGACATTGCATATGCTGGTTATGTTGTGAGTCAATTCATGGAAGAAAAGAACACTTAGATGCAGTTTACAGGATACTTAGGTATATAAAGTCCAGGCAAGGGAGGGTATCATGCTATCTTCCGACAGCACATTTCAGATCACAGGATACCGCTGAAAAACGCTAGGAGCTAGTGCCAGTCTAGCTGCTCTAGCAAGCCAGCAAGCTAGTGGCATTAGCGCCTTACCCTTAAGTGAGTAAGAGCTTCTTCCTTCGCTCCACTCGCCTTAACTGACCTAGCGGACTAGCGTGGGCGTACTTCGTTCTTTTAAATCTTTGGTTTGTGTGAAGTTGAGTTCTGTGCTTTCTCGATTTGTACGATATTCTGATTTGAGCTGCAACATTGAATACCGTTTTTCATTTCCCTTAGGTGAGGGGCTTTAGAGGGAATAGGGGTGGAACGTCTTTGTGTCTTCTAGGCTTGGGCTTGAACGACTAGTAGCTCCAGTTGAAGCTTCCATCTCTAGTTAAGGCAGTTCGGCGGAAGGTTGCTTAAACTAGGCTCGGGCTCGGATAGCCAGCTCAGCTCTCTCAGTCAGCCAAGGCTGCAGCTGTGGGTTAGGGATTCATGTTGCCGGGAGCCTAAACAAAGGAATGGTGTAGTCCGGTTCTGGTAGCTACTCTATATTCTTACGTTTTTCATCTGGTACCACTTGTCTAACAGCTAAAGGCAAGAAGGCAGGGTCTTAATCACAGCTTTAGTCGAATGCCGAAGGCGATTGAGGATAAAATCAAGCATTAAAGACACTAGCCCTTGATTTCGCAACTTGAGCCCCCATTTAGTATTAGTCGTAAGCCGAGCGCTATCTTTCACCTTTAGTTAGCTAGTTTGGTGATTGTCTTGATCAGCTTGCTCGAGTTTGGTTTTTTTTTCCAAGTCGCAGCCTAGTTTCGAAAGGGAGGATAGGATATTCATACGACTAGTCTTGTCCGAAAGGTTAGCAAAGGCAGCTCTTGTTGTTAGCAGTTCTTCAGGTTTAGGGGGTGCGATAAAAACACAACACACACACCATTTATTCTGTGGCTTGAATCGCCCTCTCCTTGCTCCCTTGCCTAACCGCCTTCCTTGGCGGTTTCGGCTCGGTCGTCTTGCCCTCTGGCCTGACGAACCTCTTCTTCGACTCCTTCCCTTTGGCTTGCCTCGGTCCCTTACCCCCCGTGCGACTCGTCGCGCCGGCCGCACCTTGCCATGTAGTTGCCAACTCCATACTTCCACTACCAAAGCTGCACTAAGATTCTGCGCATTCTGCCTCTGCAGTTACGCTTGCTCCCAGGGTTGTAACCCCTTCAGAAAGTGAAAGAACCTGTCTTCGTCTGACATGTCCTTTATGTCGAGCATTAGCGCAGAAAAGGCCTTGATGTAGTCCCGGACCGCTCCGGTCTGTCTCAGATTCATCAAGGAATGGTGTGCCATCCACGACACATTACCAGAGGTAAGAACTGAGCCTTCAACTCAGCCTTCAGCTGTTCCCCTTGTTCCTTCAACAATTTTTCAATTTCAGTTCTGGCTTTAGGGGAAGGAAGGGCTGTGGCCTGTTAATGTTAAAAAGGCTGTCCTGGGTCGGGAGAGTCTTCAGCATATTGGTCACAATCATCAAAGACCTGAACCGGAGGTGCTTGAGGTGCAGTAGAAGGAGCTGACTTATTGATGGCTCGGTTCAAGCTTTCCTTTTGGGCCAACAGAGCCTTGAGAATGTCGTGAGTGCTTGGTTCAGGTGTAACCGGGATTTCGGGTTCATCTGACATAGTAGCTACAATGGGAGATTCAGAATTCGGGGGTCTAACTTCTTCTACACGAACCAGTCGGCGAGATGGGCGGGACCCAGGACGGTTCAAAGGGAACTTTCTTGCGGGATGGAATGATGTTCAACAAAAATGACCTCCTAAGACAAAAACAAAGATGATAATGTCAGTCTAGAACACAAATTTTCCCTCCTGTCCCTTTAGATGGGCTAAACCTTGAGTCAGATGGTATTTAAGGAACATCATTTACCAAGGTGGATTGGTGTTCACTAAATACCATATGATTCAGTCTAGCGGTCTAGGGGTAAGAACAGGGTAGTCCTAGATGTTCAAGGTTTAGCCACACATTCACAGAGCATCCATCTTTTCCGGAAAAACAAAAAAAAAATCACCTATCTCCTAGTGTTGCTTAGTGCTCAGGTGCATCCTACTGGGTGGTCCGAAACTTCAGTAGTTCTATGGCCACTACATGATTGAATTTAGGCTCTAGTAGGACAAGTTAAGGTTCCCACTGCAATTAGGAAGAGGACGCCCTGCCCTTTTTTACTTACGACTTTCCTTCAAAATGCTCAAATAGTTGCCAACTAAACTAGTTCAGTATCCGTTTAGCATCTCGCCATTCCTTATTGCCCTAGCCGGCGTGTGAAAGAATGCCTTGTTAGGAATTGAATCAGAATAGGCTGCACATTCATGCCCAGAATGCGCTGTTCTTGTTACAGAATAAGCTGCACATGAACTGGTCGAGTGAAGTGAATGCCTACTTTACTACCGGGACTGGGACTCCTTCTTCGTGACTGATGGATTCTAAACCTTGGGCATGACAAGGGCTTGTTCTCGACTCGAATGCCCGATTTCCCGAGGAGTGGAGGGAAGCAAGGAATTGATGCAAGAGAATGCCCTGCTAGTCTTTACACAGAAGAAGAAGATGGATAGAATGGGATTTCAAGGCAAAATAGCCTATATAAGAGAAAGAGTGCCTCACTTGACTTCAAGCTGGGGAAGGCAAGGCAAGTAACTTCTTCCACTAGTGGGACATGCCCAGAAGGAGCTGCTAGAGTAGGTTGCTCGAGAAGGGGTAATCAAACCCGCAATCGAATCCCCAGCTACTGTTCTAGCTGTTGTCGGAATAAGCGCTGTTAGGAGTAGCACTCGCATTAGCAGGAGCAGGAAGAGTAGCACGTAGCACTATGACTTTCATTTTGGAAGAATGGGTTGTTTGCAGGACAAATAGCGTATATAAGATCGGATGCAGACGCTTTTGGGACATGAAACTGCCATTTCGCCTAGCTAGTACAATCTTGATGCCGAGACTAGATTCTAAACTAGGGTTTGGAACTGGTAGTGTCAAAGAGGCGATTCTCAACGCATCTGAGAAGGCAAGTCTTTGACTAGTTTACTGTTTCGAGGTTTAGCAAGAGGACAGGATAGGCTAAAGAGAGGATGAGGTATGCTTCACCGACCCTTGCTTTGAATAGCAGGAATTCGTCAGTGGAAAGACCTTGCAAATGCCTTTTTTTTTGACACTAGACATAGGCTGCTAGGAAGGAAGACTCTGAAGCCGATTATCCCGGAAAACAATAAGGTAATCAGGAAAGGCGGAAAGTCAGAAAGGCTAACAGCCGACAGAGCAGAGAGAGCTTCCAACAGCCTATGATTGCAAAGGCAAAGCCCTTATTAAAATGGAAAATGAAAGGCATCAATGCACTAAGCGACGATCCCATAGTGGTTCAGTAATCGGATGCTCTTTCCATGCTTCCTTTTATACAGTAATAGTCATATGCCGCAAATCCTATGTTTAAAGCCAGGATGGATGGGCATTTTCAAGCTTGAAGGCAAGTTTCGTACGCCAGCCAAATTATTGGATTTCGTTCCCCCGGTGACATCTTTCCTCCTTAAGTCCCACAACTAGAGAAGGAGAAAAGCAAAAGACTAGTCCACGAAGAATAGCCCTAGTTAGGATCTCTGTCCCCTTCTTAAACTATGGCATGCCTCCTCTTCTACTGCAGGGGATTCTCGAACAAAGGAAAGCCCGTATTTTTGTCCTACCTTCTTCTTTCAAAAGGCAAGGAAAGCCTCAACCTTATCCTTATTGGAGCCTCTTCGTGCCTTACTTCTCTATTGATCTGACCGGCTCGATTGAGACAGAGAGTAAAGGTGCGAATCGGCAGTTTAAAAGGCTTATTCCGAGACTGGTAGAAGAACTAGCAATAAATGCAGACTTCGCTCCGCACCTTTAGCTAAATATCCCCATTGTCCAATATTCCTTTAATGGAGATATTCTTTTATGACGGTAAGAAAGGGGATAGATTCTCGAACAGAAGATGTGCGCCATGCCATTTATTCTTTAATACTGTATTATGCTAGCTTTGCTCTTGCTCGTCAGTAGAAGATATCCACAGTAAGGGCTATTCCCATTTCAAGGGGGGCAGCAAATCCCGTAGATCTGATCTCGACCGTCACTTATGGCAATGCCCTTTTCTGTTGAAAATCGTCTAAAATCGGAGTTCTCCAATCCATGGCATGAAGGAGCCTAGCCGCCTATTTGACTCCGGAATTCCCTACGCTTCGAACCTCCTCTCTGTCCTTTTCCTTTTCGTCGCAAAGAACCCCTTCTGATTCACTTCTCTTCTTCGAGGATCGGATGCTCTAGAGGTCTCAACGAGCAAGAGGCATGGTACGAGAGTCAAATGCCACATGCACAAATGCGAAATGGCTAGCTGCCCATTCCTAAGCGAGGGCCTTCTCTATGCTCGGATGCTTCCTGCTTTCAGGATTTGAGGCTCTTAACTTAGGGTGCTAGCTTCCCCCACGATGTCAAACAGCTCCCTCTGTCAAACCAAGCCCTTCGTCGCTAACAGTGTATTCTCTTTCACTTGCAAAACCTATTCTTGCAGCTCCTTCTGGTTTTGGAAATGGGCAATCAGTCCTAGATTCAATAGCAGGGTAGGTATCTACCAGCAACAGTAATAGCCTATGCTCGTGTCTATCTTTACTATAATGTGCAGTTCAGTTCCGAAGCAGGGGATTCTTTTGCTCTATGTCTCTTCTTCTTTTGATTCACTTGTTGCTTTCAGTCCCGTGTCGATCTTTGCTTGAAGCTCTGCTTATTCTTTCTGATTGAAACCTATTCTTCCAAGCAAGCCCTTTTTTTTCTTCCTGAATAAAAGAAGGTGCAAACGATTCGGCGCAAACAAGCCCTTCTTTCACCCCCTTTCAGCCTATTGGACCTAGCAAGGAAAGCAGGAAAGTAAGAAAGAAAGACATAAAGCAAGGGAATCAGGTAATCCTACTGCTACTAAGCTGCTACTAAGACTACTCTGTCTTAGGGCTAGGAGTGAAAGCGCGGCGTAACGGGGGTTGTCAGCGTAACAGCTGGTGCTCTAATCTGAGCTGAGAGATAGGAACTGCACTTCTACTTGATTTTTTCTATGCTATTCCCCCCTCTCTCACCCAAGTCCTAGAAGTGAATGAGGAATGATTGAACTTCTGCTTCCGCAATGAGACGCTAAAGCCCTTAAATCTTAAATCAAGGAAATCCCAATGCTTCTCTTATTCAGTAGTTCAATCCGCCTTTCTTACCCCGGATCCCGCTCTTAATGAGCCGAAGAGAAGTGCATGAAATGGTGGAGCTACCATTGGTCAACAAGTTGCGTAGACTTCAGACCCACTTTGCTTTCACGATTTTACCTTGACATTCCATAAATGAATTCATCTTCCGCTTTGCACTGACCCCATTCCTAAAGTCCGTGGTCTTCGATCATAAACTATCTCTCCCTCTCGATTAAGGGTATTTCTTCCTAAAATCCAGGTTAGTCAAACTCCAGCTAAAGCGGAAAAGAGGATAAAACGAGCCTGTCAATCCTAAGAGTGTGCTTCGAAGCACAAGCGGAGTTTCAAAATTTTGACTTCTAAGATGCAAATCAAACTCATCTTCCGACAGTCAAATAATCTCTTTAGCTTGGACAGTTGCCAAACCGATTTGCGCCTCCTTCCTTTCAGGGGGGCGGTTACTGCTCAAAAGACAGGGCGTGAATCGTCTACCTCAGCGTACCAAGCCAAGGGGTGCAGATCGGTCGATCGGTTAGCGCCTGCGTGTCCCTACGATCAGGGTGAGGAGAAGTTTCATTGCTTATTTGTTAGAGTTAATAAGTCGAATTCACCATTATTGCATGCAAAACAGACAAGGCGATAGGTGCCTAGCCATCAACTCATTCTCGTAAGAGACGCCGAGAGATACAACTTCAGGTTCTTCCGCGACCTCGAAAGAATCATAACGAAATGGATCCGAAAAGGACTAATGTTATGGTACGGATTTCTTTTTCTTGTAGACCCGCTAAGCTAAGGTCACTGCGACCGTATAACCATTCCGACGAGAAAGACTACTAAACAACGAGCTTCGCTGAGCCCTCCACTCAGTAGGTACTCTATAATTATTACCCAGACCGAGATAGAGATGGACAGGAGATGTGGACGAGTTTTAGCCTAGCTCCAAGAAGAAGGTACCGGGACCTCATTGAGCACAAGATTTGAGCGGTTAATGGAGAGCACCAAAGTCATGCGTTGGCTTTGGGGCGAGGATCAAGGAGGCCGGATTTACCTTTCTCAGCGTGAAGTGGTCGGGTTCTTTATGGTAATATTCCCCTTTTCCTTTTACCGGTAATTCACTTCTTTCTTTCATATGTGATAGACACTAGATGTAAATGAGAACTTAGGATCTTTCCATGTAAATTCCCGACACGCAGATGGGCACAAAGCCAGTTAAGGGCCTGAGTCCAAGCATAGAGAGGCACAAGCCTGATTTTTGAAAGACTTGGTCCCAGATTGC
>WYDK02000035.1:196900-199400 GCA_009867345.2 Toxicodendron radicans | reverse complement strand
GCGAATAAGCATAAGAAAGTCTCATTCCTCAGGGACAATCCAAAGGAAAGATTCAGCGAAGGTAATGTAATATCGGGAGTACTCACTGTAGGCCGGTTGTTAGCAACTTCGGTCGGGTTCTATTTCATCCTCCGCCTGTGAGCAAATCCACTTCTTTTCTCAGGACTTCTCGGTGACGACAAACAAATGCTTTAGAGCAATAGCAATAGCAATTCGCTGATTTGAGCAAGACGAACCAACCAGGTTTCTTTCTTCAACAAGAGGAAGTGAAGCCGAACTTCGAATCCATTAGAAAGCAAACCTTCCCTCACCGCACCCCGACCCGAAAGTTCTCAAATCAAATAGGCTGGTTTCAGTCCAATCCAGTGAGTATGCCAATTCGCTTGAAAGCCTCAGGTTCTTTATATCTTCCATGGAATAATCAATGGATCCACCAAATCTTCCATTCCATTTCATAAGAAAATCTTCCGTCGTAGTTCGTTCCATAAGCAGTTCGTTCTCCTGGGATTGATTCTAGTTCTAGTCTTCCTGTTGCTGAAACTATAATTCAAACGGGATTTCTTTCCTAAGCAACATCTCAATGTGAGTTGTTCATGATTCATTATTCTTTCTATTTTCTTTGATTTTGAACTGATTTGATTGAGACTTTCGTCTTTCTCCTGAGCCTGTTCCCTCCGCGCGGACTCAAAACTTCATGAGCCCGAGACCCTCGCAACAACCTTAGTTTCGTAGACGGATGTGGTTCCCCGCCTATCCTATCGTTGAAGTTTATCCTTCGCCGTCGCTTAATCTTGACTTAGGAACATGGATTTGACCCGAGGGAATATGTAATATTGAGTTTATCCTCCCGCCTAAGCATTCCTTTTATCGATTTGAGTTCTGTTGTCCGTTTGGTTGAAACGAATTGTCTTCCTTTCCTTGCATGGTTGGGAAGATAAGGACTGGTGCATACTCTAAGCATGCCTTACTAAAGAGGATATAGCGCTTACCTGATAATAGCGCTTAAACAAAACACCTGATAAAACAGCTCATACAGCGCTTCCTTGTAGTAATGTATCAATCCCGGCCTAGGAGCAGAATTCTATATGATGGATGGAAGGCTTTCTGTAATTCCATGATTCCTTTCTTTGAGTAAGAGCCTTAGCGGGTCAAAAGGCATCCTTGTTTTAAAGTTTGGGGTGGCGGTTCCTTCGAGTAATAGGTACTCTTTCCCACGTTTGGTGACTTCCCATCTGTGTAGACTGCCTACCAGGCTTTCCGTCTTAGTGCTATGGTGGCCGACCGATCCAATGAGAAGAAAATCAATCTTCTCCTCCCGGGGTAAGCTATCGAGCAATCTACTTCCCATCCCTCTGACGGTGAGCCAAGTACAAGTCCCTCTGCCTCTAGCTCCGCATATAGTTTCCCATCTCCCAGTGGAGCCGAGCCATCTACTTCTCTAAGACCTGTTCCCAGGGATCCAGATCAATCTGCCTCGGAGTGGGAAGGAAATGACCCCGGCTATCGATCTAATGGTTTTCCATGTATCTCGTCCGAACCGAGACCATCAAAAGTGGCATAAGAACCACCTGGATTCTATTCCTTTGATCCATCTACTTCGTCCGAACCAAGCAGGTAGGCTCCATCTTATTCTATTTCTCCACTATCCAGGGCCGTACCCTGCAGAACAACGCCTTCTCTTTCGGTGCTAGGCGAGGTTTGGAACCCTACCATCTATTCTATCTGCATCTCAATTCATTCAATCCTCTGCTTGGCAACCTCCATACAACTCCCCTTGTTTTGTTCTAGCCGCTAACCATCTAACGATGTTCTTCCATATAATATTAATATAATAAGATAGATGCCTTCACTTCATCCCACCCAGTAGCAGCAACAGAAGCGGGTGTGAAAGCCCATCTGCGGCTGCCAATGACCCAAGAGAAGGGAACTCCCCATTTTGGGAACCATTGAACGCCGCCATCAACTCCCATCCGAAGGGGCACCAGTTCTCCATTTATTTCTTCCTCTCCCGCCCTTCGCTGGATAGAAGCTATCAAGCCGAATGCCCGGTTGAAAGCAACGAATCGGTAATAGGAATAACGGTGAAACCAACGAACAGGGGGGGTATTTAGTAATAGTTAAAAGAGTTCCCGCGATTGAGTAATAGCGGTGCAACTCATCTTTGCATCTTCTTCCTTTTCAGAGGAGGGCTATCGATTTACCGAGTCCAGCCACCCGGACGGACACCAAAAGGGAGTACGGGGGGCATGCCTCGTAAAGCGATAGACCGACAGAAGGAGAAATAGAAGTAGTGGGAGTGAATGGTGTCTCGTAAGAGACTCCCGAACGGAGCTCTTTCAGTATGTCCTTCTGGTGTAGTTCTTTTCCTAGCGGTTACGATGTAGCGAATGCTGTCTCTTAAGAGACTCCCGAGCATAGGTTGTGAGTTGTGCTAAGTAAACGAGTTGTCCTAAATGCCCCTTGTTAGCTGTCGCAGGAAGTGGTGAGGGCTCAGGAAGTG
>WYDK02000035.1:186900-191900 GCA_009867345.2 Toxicodendron radicans | reverse complement strand
CCCCTTTTGCACCATACTCACCTGAAGCCTTTAGCTTTACAACCGGAAAGTTCTCTCCCACGGCTTCCAGCCGAACTATCACCAGGCTCTCTCCTAAAGCTTGAAGCCGAAGCCTCTCTTCTACTTCCTTAGTTAGGCCCACCACCTTACCTGGACTATAGCAGTACTGCTGTCTTCTCTTCAGCCGGTCAGTCTCCGGCTCGTTTTCCTATAGAAATCTCCTTTTTCTCAACCAGGAACCCATTATGCCGGGGATTGAGATCCACAAAGGAGACTACCAGATAAGAAAGATGACTCAGAGAAAGTGGTGCACCTGAGTTGTCACTCTCCAGATACCGCCAATCATTCCTTTCCTGGATTTCGAAATAGATCATCCGGATATATGCCTAGGTTCTTCATTCCGGCCAGAACTGACGAAGAGTTTATACTAGGAAGTGGTATAACTAACAGAAATGCTCGTACCAGCCCCGACCTTATTCAGGACGAGCCCTTGCTTGGGCCAACTGGTGAATCAGCTTCTTTTCTCGTTGCGGACGTTCGCCTGTGAAGGAACTGAAGTTCTATAATGAAGCCTTCTATCTCTGGATTGGGTCCTGGACAGTGAGACTGGAGGTTTCTTTTGAAAGCGGGTTTACCCATCTAGAGTTGAACATTCCCTTGATTGCCCTTACCCAATTCATTGTTGGTTTGTGGTCCGTCCACTTCTACTAGGAAATCAAGTACTTCTTGTCACTTCTTCAAATTGATATCTGTATGAAACTCATTCTGGTTCTGGATTCATAAACGGCTCACGAACCCCCGGCCGCTACCAGGAGACATCGCATTGATAGGTCTCAGTAGGGGCATCAGCAGATCGAAACTCTTGAAAAGGTATCACCATGTCAACGACAGAGGTCAAAGGAGCACTTTCACGATTGTATCTTCTTCACTTCCTCTCCCACAAAGCTCGCTTTCTCGCCGTTGCAGAAAAGGAGGATAGCCCAACCTGATGATTCAAAAAAGATTCTTCCAACGCCCATTTCTTGCTGATGATAGATACTTCTCATGTAGTACCTGCCCTTACTGAAAAGCATAGATTCCCCTGACCGTTACGCCGTACCGTCGAGAACATCTTGACCATACATTAGCCGGCCGGTTCAGTATCATCTGGTAACTTCACTTATATGGGTCTCCCTCGATTCGCCTCGATACTACCTACAGTAGGTTCGCTCTTGTACTCGACTGCGTTCCGCTTCTGCAGTCACTCTTCTCTTGAACTCATCCTGCCACTCTTTCGGTTCTTAAAGACTACCTTTCACCTTTCTCTCGGATAAGAACCTGCTCCTGGTCTTGGTTTGGGGGAGAATTTTTTCCATTGACCACTACTTAAGCAGGCCTGGAAGGCCAACTGATCGCTTCATCGATGCTAGTCGCAAAAAGGCAGCTCCCGGGCAATAGAGGCCTTAAGACGCTCAATCGGGAGGAAGAATTCACCTATGATAACTAGGATCAAGCTTTCCTTGTTTAGTATTTGCTCTTGATTTGTTCTTGAAAATGGTCAACTCGACGTGGCCAGCTCATCTGAAAAGTCAATTCTTTCATATTTCGGTTATTACGAGAAGGCAGCCCCTAACCTTAAGGGAAGCCGAGAACCTGTGTTGTGTGATCACTACCATAGCACTACTACTGCCTCTTGGCCGTTTACTAATGGAAAGGGAGTCTTGGTCTAACCATCTGGAATGGTCAGGGCACTCTTGCCATATTCAGGTTGGTGTGGTTTACACTAGTGCTGATGCAATATTGTTGTCTTTATAGAGCTAGGAGTCACTCTTTTCACTTGAAAGGAAGAGGAACAGCCCTGGCGGCGTGGGAGAAATTCTAGTGGTTGGTGGTGCCTACGTATGGATAAAGAGAAAGTCTTAGCTTTTAGAAAATGGAACATTCGGGATACCGGTGAAGAGTAAGACCCGGCCCGCGGCCGAGGACGAAAGCGACGTACGTTCGCTACGTCAATAGAGCCCCTTTCTCTACTGAATAAGTATTAGCCCGCTTCTAGAAGAATGAGAATTAGCCGACTAGCGCATTGGGAGTCCTCCTCGAGAGCCCCAACAAAAGATTTGCCTTTTCTTTATCCATATCAGATTGAGTTTGTTTACTCCATATTATGATCAAGGTGGATGCCGACAACCAAAGCTCCTACTAGTCCTCGTGAGCCTAACCATATCTCAAGAACAAGCCTTGGATACCCCCCCTGAACAATTCATTTCGAAAGCCCTTGTCAACCTTTTCAGTCTACCTATCTACATGTAACAATGTCAGAATGGAATTAGCTGATCTACCCCACACTGGGAGTATCCCCCGGATTCAGAACTATCACTGATCTTGGCTTGAGAAAGAATTCATTCCAACAATTACTTGAAGCGGGTCTGGAAGACGAGTTGCCCCCTTCCGGAGCAGAAATGGGGGAAGTACATGAAAGTCTTGTTTTCTCGGTCTTAGACTTCTATCAATATCGAAGAAAGAAGGCAGGCCTTTGCTTCATTGTTTCCGCTGAAACAGAGTGTGACTCTTTGCTTTGGTCTGGATAAGCAGGCAAGGCAGGAAGGAATATTGAGATGCCCCCCCTGCGTAGTGCAGTTGTTTCAGTACCAGTAGTTGGTGGGCGTAAGGAGGCGCTAAGTCCAGGGCTAAGAAGGGCTAGAGTTGTTCCAATTTCTCAGCTAAGCTTGAAAAGGCTCTCGTACCTGGGTCTTTTTAAAGAGGAGTAGTATTGTACCTGGTATATTCCAGAAAGCAAGCAAGACCTCGCTATTCTATTAGGCTCGGAATGAGGGAATCTACTCCAACTCAAAAATCTGATAGAGTGAGGTCGACTGGAATTGTATATATGAAAATAGTCTCTCTATATAGAGGTTGTTTTCTGCTCGAAGAACCGTATTCGTTACGGGCCTCGCCGAAAGCTCGAAGTTCAGACTAGTGATTCTTAGTCTTCTTGCTCAGAAAGTGAGAGATCGGATGGATCTGACGCCAATCCATTGTGACCGGCCTCGTAGGCAGGCCTACCCAACCCTCCTCCGCTCCGCCCTGGGCCGCGGTTCCTCAAGACTACTGCACTTGAAAAGAAGAACTAGAAGGTGCACTTATGTATGTAATTGTACCAGAATGAATTCACTCCTTTTGAGCCGGGAAGAAGCGATAGATAAGGGTGGGGGGTAAGCAATCCCAAACTAGGTCACTGAGTTCGAATACCTAACTGACTCAGAAGTCGTTTACGCCGATAAGTGCTTTTCCGCTCTAGTCAATGGATCGACCGAATGGTACTACCCCCCGACAGAGAACTATGCTATCCCAAGCATCTGATCCCCGGGAGGCGAGACGACGATCGTTTTGCGGCCGACGAAGTTCTCGATGCGATCTTGATGTTGATTATTCTTTTTCATCAGTACTCTCACACAGCAGTATAATTACATTATTCATTAGTGGGACTTGCGCCTCGAACTCGAAGGTCGACTGTACGTACAGCTTTGACCTAACCATACGGCCTACGCACTACAAGTCAGAAAAGACCTCACCTAGTTGCTCGCCTCGCTCTCCGCCTGAACTTGACTACGCCCGGCAACAAGATCAAGTTGGTAAGGATTAAAATATACCTTCGTTTTTTCTATTTATTTCTATTCTATGATCTATGATCATGGAGGGGCCCCTTTACCATTCTGTATAAATAGGCTATTCTATTTGTACAGATATGGAAGAGGGGCCTATTCAATCCTTGTTTGTTGATTAGTTCCTAGTTGGACTCAGGGTGACTACTCGTTGGACCTAAGACAGCTAATTAAGACTCGTATGTGTACATTTCAAGCCAACTCAAAAGCTCAACCAATGCTTTCTTTGCTTTCAGTTTCGATGATGGACAGTCTTCGATGCATTGATCAATGCCCCGAGCTGCTGAGCAGTGATCCGATTCGATACATCCTCCATTCTCCAAACTTAACTAATCACTGGATCAGACGATCGAGGAGTATGCGAAAGGTGAGCTTGAGCTTATAGCCTCAAATGCACTCTAAGCGAAAAGAAAGATTATGTTTCGACAGGTTTTCCATTTATAAATAAGGGCTTCTTCCCCCATTGTCTAAACGAAACGACGAGTGTTGAACCTACCTCTTTCGTCTGCTGTGACTTTGGTCTTCACCGCAGAATGGCTGGTCTTCTTATCTTGATTATTGAACTCTCCTATTTTTTCTGAGCTTCTACAATCAAGATTTCCTTCTCTTTACCAGTTCCCTGTCTTAGTCTTTCTTAGGTCCTTTTGTAGTTACTGCTACTCACTAAGGAAGGTTTTTATGCCTGAACTCTTTTCTTTAAGCTCACTCTTGAGCTCCTTCTTTTTGAATATCTTAGCTCCCCATCTGACCTGCCCATTTTGTGCTACTCTGGCCAAGGTCTTTATTCTGCTTCCAATAGCTAGTAAGCTTAGTCTGTCTGCTCTAAACCAACTAGATCTATTGATTCATCCGAAAGAGCTTCCTCTGCTTCGAGATATGCTTTGGATTTCTTACATATTGCGTGAGTTTCTTTGTCACTCAACCTATTGCCAAAGACCATCCTTCAATACAGAATTCCGCCCTCCGTCTAATAATCCCTTTATTCTCTTTCATCTGAACTTGGATTTAAGCTTCGATTCTCTCAATCGTGAAATCCTTTTCTTTTTAGTATTGAAGCATCTATTAGTTAAGAGGGTTCCAGAGAATCATCCAAACATTCTGAGATAGGGTTGTCAAATGGGGGAAGAGGAACGAGAGGCGTCCCTACGCTTTCTGGCTCACTAGTAGGTGACGAGGAAAAGGTAATTTCAGAGCTTCAAACATGACGGGTCGTTGGTTCTCATGGACGTGAAGATATAGCTTGTGTGCTGTTAAAAAAGTAGCGGGTCTCCGCCCCTTCTATTAGTATTAGTATTAGTATTAGTATTAGTATTAGTATTAGTATTAGTATTAGTATTAGTATTAGTATTAGTATTAGTA
>WYDK02000035.1:79328-102866 GCA_009867345.2 Toxicodendron radicans | reverse complement strand
TTTAGATAAGAAGCAACGTAAAATAAACCAAATCGGATCCCTGAATATTCGGTTTGATAACCTGCTACTAATTCTTCAGAAGAAGAAGAATAAGTTCTTTCAAAAGCATCTAAATCAAAAGAGGCTAGGACTGCAACTAATAAGATTCTATAGGATTGCACACGTGCACCTTACTATCAGAGTCCAAGAAAATAATCTTTTTATAATAACACTGAAGGGGAGGATCACCAGGTCCTATAGACATGATCTTTCCAGCCAGACTGAGTTCTTCTAATAGCGCACATCCTGCATTCTGGTCGAAGATAACATCATCATTTTCTCTAGTCGAAATATAAACCTCATTTATGAATCTAGAAAATACAATCCCAGGAAACCTTTTTGTAAACTCACGATCGAAGAGGTCCATTAAGACTATATTGAATAATACCCTCGCGATTTCACCCACAGGTGGTATACCACCAAGGTTTGCATCTGATCTACGATTTCTTCCATCATCATCAATGATAGGGAGATAAAGTAAAGATGTAATGAGTTTATAAACTGAATCATCTCTGACAAAATGCTTAACCTTATCTAAAATTAGATTGACAGGAATAATCCTTAATGAATCCGTTAAGTCAAACCTGTACAATCTATCAACCATTCCCATTTGTTGAAGACTGTAATAAAATGAATCAATCCCATCTCCTGAGCTATACCTATAACTTCTGAAAATGTAGATTTGCCCGAACTTCTTTAATAAGGCGAGATGGAGACCCTTATTTGGACCCTTGTGATCGAGCTTATGATTGTAAGCGGAGCCATAGTCAAACGATCCAAACCAGGTTGAGAGCGTCGAAGCTTATCCACCTGAAGCACTCACACTCACTTCTACTCCTGTCCTGCTGTGGAAGCAGTGGCCGGAAGCTTCACTGTGGAGGTAGGCGGTCTGATGGAGCTGATTAGATCCACAACCGAGATGGAGCCATCCCTTGAACCCAGGTTTGAATCCTGAGACTGGCCCACAAGAATCCATCTCCGGATTAGAACCTGCAATACAAAGACTAACGAGGTTACTGAAGCTGCTGAATCAACCTCTGAGAAGGAAGAAGAACAAGAGCTACTGCGGTTGAGGAACAAGCCGTCGTGGCTGCACCTGTCAAGTTACACGATCTTTCTGTTTGCCTGCTTTGATTAGGCTTTATTCCCGAGCGCTCTTTTTAAATGCTCTGGTGGAGCTGGAGAAGCAAGACTAGCCCTTATTAGTAATAGTAATTAGTAAAGCTTCGGCCTTGCCTTTCTAATCGGCATCTTTTGATCGTTTTACTGTCATAATGGGAAAGATCCACTACACTGGCCCGAGAAGGTGTGTAGTCACTCTATAACTAGAAGGTATCAATGGACACTATTTTCATTTAAAAAAAAAAAGAAAGTAGGGACCTAAGCACGAAGCTATTACACAATCAAAGCCTTTTTTATCTTTTGCGAACAGACGCACAAGATAACCTTTGATACACGCCACTAGCTGTTTAACCACTTTACCGAGAACAGTAAAATCACACAATTCATTGGCTTCTCCTCTAAGGAAGTCAAAAAACCCCACATGCTCTTTCCCATATCACCTATACGAATCCGAAGCTAACCCCTGCACCTGATTCATCCCCTTGAATAATGGGTTTGCCTGCGAGTCTTTCTTTGAATTTATGATGGAGAGACGGGGAAGATAGTGAAACTTTTTTTTCCGGGCTGGCTCATTTGAAAAATCTGGGAAGCGACGACGAAGAAGCGATTGATTATTCCTATAAAGCCGAAGCCAGTAAAAAACCAATTCGCGCATTAGCTTAGTTCCCATCTCATAGAAAAATAATGGTGCGGGGTTCCAAACCTCCTATTACTATTAAATAAAGGTAGAACAGAAGAGAGGAATCAATCACAGTTTGACGTGCCGAGGAAGATGAAAAGAATAGATGTGGTATACCGAAAAAGGAGGCCTGTTGCCGAGACCCCGTCCCCTTGCAGAGGAGGCAAAGCACCGTAATGAAAGTTCAGATCAAGTGCCAGAAGAAATGGTCGACTCTGAATCCGGATTGGTTTGAATCGAGAATGAAAGATTTTCTCTCCTCTCCCCAGCCCCCTTGAGCAATTTGAGATTCTCCCATTGATTCCGATAAATATATCTAACTTTTATTTCTCATTCACAAATTCATCTTTGTTTATGCTGCTCACTCTCAGTTTGGTCCTACTTCTGGTTCATTTGGTTACTAAAAAGGGAGGAGGAAACTTAGTCCCAAATGCTTGGCAATCCTTGGTAGAGCTTCTTTATGATTTCGTGCTGAACCTGGTAAACGAACAAATAGGGGGTCTTTCCGGAAATGTGAAACAAAAGTTTTTCCCTTGCATCTTTGTCACTTTGACTTTTTTGTTATTTTCGAATCTTCAGGGTATGATACCTTATAGCTTCACAGTTACTAGTCATTTTCTCATTACTTTGGGTCTCTCATTTTCGATTTTTATTGGGATTACTATAGTGGGATTTCAAAGAAATGGGCTTCATTTTTTAAGCTTCTTATTACCCGCAGGAGTCCCACTGCCGTTAGCACCTTTTTTAGTACTCCTTGAGCTAATTTCTTATTGTTTTCGCGCATTAAGCTTAGGAATACGTTTATTTGCTAATATGATGGCCGGTCATAGTTTAGTAAAGATTTTAAGTGGGTTCGCTTGGACTATGCTATGTATGAATGAGATTTTCTATTTTATAGGGGATCTTGGTCCTTTATTTATAGTTCTTGCATTAACCGGTCTGGAATTAGGTGTAGCTATATTACAAGCTTATGTTTTTACGATCTTAATCTGTATTTACTTGAATGATGCTATAAATCTCCATTAAAGTGGTTATTTATTTCAATTTCTAATTGAACAAAAGCGGCTTCGCTCCTCGGTTCAAGAAAGAAGAAGAAGTCGGATAGGAGGTCAAGAGGAGGAGATCGACTGGCAATAATTGGAGTTAGGTTCCGTCTTTGGCGTAGCCTTTCTTCGAACCTGTCTTTTAAGTGGTCAAGCCTGTCTTTTAATATGTCGATCATTCTAATGAAAACATCTCCCCGATCCGATTTCGAATAGCTTTTATACCTCTGCAAGCTCTGTCAGGTAACCCGCTTATTAGAATGAATATATTCCCCTTCTACCTTCCAGGAGCTTACAGGCCCTTCCTTTAAAGGTAC
Organism: Toxicodendron radicans; assembly: GCA_009867345.2. Taxonomy (NCBI): domain Eukaryota; kingdom Viridiplantae; phylum Streptophyta; class Magnoliopsida; order Sapindales; family Anacardiaceae; genus Toxicodendron; species Toxicodendron radicans. The sequence goes on along the minus strand of WYDK02000035.1, from coordinate 99,666 downwards.
GCAAGGAATGGGTTAGGCGTCTGACATTCCCCGCAGGGTGAAAAGGCAAAGCAGTGCCTCTAGCAAGTCCAACGACCTTAGATCCCGTGTTGAGGAGGACTTTCAGCTCTCGTATCCCCAATACTATCTATATTAAAGGTGCTCCTGTGGTTACCATGTCTCTTTTAGGTAGCTGTTCCAAGATTGGTACTCTTCAGGGTGACATCCCGAAAGGATTTTCTGTAAAGGCAACTCAGTTCCCCAGCCGATTAACATTAACAAAGGCAGGCCTGAGACCGGATCGAAAGGTGTTAATCCCAGGGGAATGATCGTACAAAGGAGAGCAACTGTTGAGCAGTGGTATTCGTTCATCGAGGAGTTAGAAATGCCAATTCTGGTTTCCAAGCGAGGGAAAGCAAGTAGCTAAGCAAGCAGGAAAAACTAGCTTCTCCCAGGAATGGTGCCTAAAGCCAATCTGTGGGCCTTTCATATACATATCAAATAAGGCAAATAAGGTTTTCCCCATCACTAAGCCATCTCCATCTGTGGGCCTTTCATATACATATAAGTGTATGGGAGCCGATTGGCTTCCTTTAATTAGTGGTTTCCCTACTGCTGCTGTCCCGCTCAAAGAAAAGAAGATTCAGCCAAAGCTTTAAGCCGGTTGTACCACGTTTTGGTTGTTAGTTCAGGGAGCCTACCTCTTCCTACGTCGAGGCTACTTCGCTGCCCCTTCTTTTGTGGTTGAGGTTGGGCAAGCCAGCTATCCTTGCTACCTGTATGATCAAGGTTGTAATCCCCAATCCATGAATGGGCTTTAATCCCCAGCTTGAGAGTCAACCTTTTGAATGAATGTCCGATGGACTTCCTTTATTGTTCAATAAAAGAGAGAAGGACCACTCCTGAAAGCTTTGCTTTTTCTCTTCTTAAGATTTTGAGTGGCCTTTCTTTTCTTTAATTCGTCGATAGCGTGCTAGCAAACGTCCTACAGTCTTGGCTTTGACTCACTTGGGCTTCTTTCCCGAAGCTGATTAATTAGTAGCCTATTCCCTATCAGAGTCACCGAGACCTTTTCTTTTAAGAAAAGATTATCCGTATAAGCGCGAGAGAGAAAACCGTGACAAAGAAGAGGTTCAACTGAACTAGAAGATCAGGAAGACTTTCACATTCGAATGTGAGGCTGGCTTTTCTTTAGCAACTCCTTGACTTTCCATTTCAAGTCAGAGAAGTCTTGCCTAATGGGGCATACCGGCATATGGACAGAAGTCTTTCCTCCAATTCCTCTTGGAATTGCCTCAGGAATCAATGAGAACTCTTTGGACGTCACTCCCGACGTAGCATATCTACTACTACACCGGTAATATACGGCTTCCCAACCAATAATCGGTTGGTAGGGCCACCTTAGAGTACATAGCATTCCATCTTATCTTCAAATCTGGATCTCTATCTCTCATTTTAGAATAGCCATCAACCAGCTCTCAAAATCGTTCGTAATACGGAGGGGCTCGACCTTTGTCCAGCTGAGATGTGAGTTAGGCATATACGTACCCAGAGAGGGCATGTGGTGCCGTCTCCGCCGGCGCAGCTACACAGCAGAGCCACTTCCTTTTAGAACAGTCAGTTGGGATGAATTCTGACTCCGTACTGGCCGCTGATGTCCATCTTTCTCTCTCAGCTGCTTTCTGGCCTCATCATTTCGAATCAAAGGAAGAGAAGATCCGTGACGACGAGTGAGGGTCCCGCCCAACCAAAGTTTCCAAAATCACGACTACACTCCCACACTTCAGCATCACGCCGTCTCTCCTTGCAGCGAGTTACAAGGTCGTAAAAGGCGACAGCTTCTATCTATATAGGGGACCAGTCCCCCTTCTTCTGCCTAGAAATCAGGGTTGAAGATGAAAGCTTCCATCTTCCTTCTTCCTTTGGCACATGACTCCACTTACTACTTACTACTTACTCACGCTAACGAGATACATACCTTGCGAGGGAAGCTTCACAAGACAAGGAAGAAATCTCGTACTCAGCTTTGCATTTCCTTGGCATGAAGCTGCAATATCTCCTTCAATGCCCCGCTTTAAACACCTGGCCCCTAAGCAACTGCTTACTTCCTGGAAACACTTCCCTCTTCCTACGTCGAGGCTACTTCGCTGCCCCGATCGATATCACATCCTTCTACCCGTACTGGGATCATTTCTATCTCTGGTCTGGAATGGTTCCTAAAGCAGAGGAGCCTATCTCGGAGAAAATGAATCAATCAATGTCCGGCTTGAGACCTTTCTTTGAACCTTTCGTCTTTGATTCTTGAATCTCGTATCTCGGACTTTACCCTGTAAGGAGCTTGGCCTAGTGAATCCAATTATGCTTTCCTTGTTTCCCGGTTTACTTCTCAGCTAAGGAGAGGTGGTAAAAGAAGACGTAGTTGAAGCTTTCATCTCCTATAATATAAGTATAAGAATAAGAATAAGAATAAGAATAAGATAAGCAAATCAGAATGAATGTCCGGTTTCAAAGCAATAGGCATTCTCCAGTGCATTGGACCCAGTGTCAAGCCCTGGTGCTTTAAACCCTAGTCAACCGTCAAGGTATGATAGGATAGGTTCCTCCGGTCTCTTTCCCATCTATGTTGCCTTCACCTAAAGGAGAACCAGCAGCCTGGCAGCCCGGCTTTCCACACATTCCTTATTTGGATACACACTGGCAGGGCAGGGTTGTTGGGATGCATCCCTCTATACACTGGCTCTCGTTCTATCTCCGAAGAAGCCAATCCCAAAGGAGTTGAAAGTGCTCGCTTGTTAAAGTAAAGGATCAGGCACTTGAGTCACGAATCCTTAATAATCAGTATGTGATCTAGTTGAATCCTTTCTATTGATTGTTATCAAGGTACATAAGTTCGTGCGCTAGCATGAGGAAGTTCACCCTCTTGTTATGTTATAAGAAGGGAGTCGAGTAAGCCCACCTATTCTATTTGATAGTCAACCCCTTCATTGGATGATGCTATGGGCAACCCCAAGCAATGAGTGAGGCATTAGTGGCACAGATCGATAGCCTCCTGGGGCACGTGGAGAAGAGGCATGAGGACATCTACCTTTGTAATGGAAATCCATAACAAGAAGTATGCGGTCGCTAAACCCGGCACCCTTTATTGTTTTGAAAGTACCCGATCCTTACCCGAACCCTATAGAGAGAAGTAGAAAGAAGACCATGAACTGGGAATTCGTTGAATGAAATCAGACCGCGACAGGAGAACCGGCAAAACCTGTTGCATTTGCATTGATTGAATGAATTGAACTAGGCCTGAGCTTCTCGAGTTCCTTTTGCAGAAGTACTGAGTTTGGTTAAAATAGCGTAGCGTATAGAAGAGCTACCTTCGAGATGGTAGCACCATCACAAGAGAAGAGATATGAGATTGGGTAGACGAGACGAGGAAACTTTGACAATTGGTGACTAGATTAGGGCTCTCTTTTCTCTGACTTGTGACTCATTAGAGTTTCGCTTTCATACGGCTAGCGTCATTGGTTCAAATCCAAGAGTAGGTTGCTTGCAATCCGAAAGCCCTTTTTCCAGCATGCGACGGACTAGCAGCAAGGAGTCAACACAGAAAGAGGTTAATTAAATAGCACCTTTTTCCAGAGAGATTGGTTGAGGGCACTAGACTCAGGGGACTCCGATGCTTTGCTTGAAGAATGAGAGCGTATATGAAATCAAGCACATTTCCTCGTGACAAGGCGCAAGCCGGGCCTCAGTCTCACTCTGATTGAGAGAATAACCAATCAATGTCGAGGAAGCTTCTTGGAATGCTGGGGAGAAGCATGTCGTCAAAGCCTAGAGGAATGATCAAGGAAAGAGGTCAAAGCCTCCCGATGAACTGACATGATGGTAGTCTAGTAGTAGGCTAGGCCCGGTCGGTGAACCAGGTTCTACCACTGTCAAGAAGGAATCCAAGACCCATTTTCATCCATCCCGGCTCACTCAGAAGGAAGGATAGCTATATGCTTCACACATGCAAGTAGATCAGAGGCAAGTAAGAAGGCCCTGACAATTCAAATAGCACTTGTTCTTTCAATCGTTGCTCCCTCTTGCTTTCAACATTTGCAATCTCTCTCTCGCCGCCATTTGCAATCCCTTTTGGTTGCACTGGTTGAACCACTGAGGGTAGACATCCATCCATATGAAAGTGGGACTCTAACGACTACCTCGCAACTCTCTTCGGACCGATCTCACTATCTATCTTTCTCTTTGTTCTATCACTTCGCCTGTCTCAAGCCTTTATTTAGAATTTTTTATTTAGAATTTTTTATTTAGAATTTTTTCTTTTTTATTTAGAATTTAGAATAGAATGACTTTCTCTTTTCTTTCCTTCTTTTCCCTGACCTCCGACTCAAGAAATTCCTTTCCACAAAGGAGCTTCCCAAGGCTAGTGGTATAGCCAAAGGTTAAGGCATCGGTCTGGCACTACCGGCATGCAAGGTTCGAACTTTGACTTGACTCCACACCTTGAAAGGTTAGAAAACCAAGTTGAAAGAGTTAACCCAGTTGAAAGGCAAATCTCCTCATCCATCGGGAAGACCAAGGTTTCAAGCTCTTTCAAACCTAAGCAAGCAACCTAATAAAGGGGCTTGTATAGTTCAGGCTTAGCGCCCTTACTAGTCAAGGTTTTCTTCGTTTAGTCAAGCGGTTTCTCAACTTGCAAGCAACCTTCTGTTGCTAGCCGAGTGAGGTAGGTAGATCAGAGAATTCCTTCTTTTCCGTACGCTAGACAGGTACTTTCGGTAGTTACGGGAAGGGCTGCTAGGCTAGGCTAGGCTAGGCTAGGCTCTAGGCTCACTAATCTATCTAATCTTGCGTGCACGTGTAGCAGTCATAGCTTGGTCACCGGCTCCTTCTGTTTCGGTAGTCGGCTCATATAAATCAAGCAGTTTGTCGGTGGTTCAGCTTGTGATTCGCTTTAAGTAAGGCTCAAGCTTAGAGAAGATCTTCTTTGCCGTCTTTTATTCGGAAAGCGGAAGCTTGACTTCAAGTCCGGGATCAGAGAAAAGGGAGGGGCCTTAATACCAACTTTCTGCAGGGGTAGATTGAGCGATGGCAACGTCCGAAAGGTATGATTTAGTAGTGGATGGGCCCCTGTTGGCTGTCTATCATTAGTATTGCTTTGAAACGTCTTAAGAGCGCCTCGCCGATCGATCTTTCACCCAATTTCGATTCCATTCTCGACGAGTAATCCAATATGTGTATTCAACTGAGGCCGAGGGGAAAGAGTTGCTTAGTTTCCCTTTTTAATGAAGTATAACCGCTGTCAAAAGGGATTTTCGATTCTCGAGTAACTTCCCTCGCGTATAACATAAAAAGGGTTGCTCAGGTATTCTGATAAGTGAGTTACTTCCCTGCCTGGTTGTAAAGACTAAGAAAAGAAGGGCTGCGTTCCCCAAGCTTTCTGGGTGTGTATGGGCTTTCTGTGTTCTCCTGAAGCGATTGACTGTCATTGAGAATCCCCTGTCTATTCGAAAGCTATAAAGCCTACCTGTCTTTCCCCGCAAGAGCGATTCCTTTCTTTCCACTTGCTTGTTACCAGGAGGTTCTTTGGAATGGGTGAGAAATAGGTTGCTAACTGGGTGATATCCCCATGGTTCTCTACCTGAAAATCTCCCTATAGCTAGTGAGCATCTTTACTTTAAGTAGGTAAAAAGCCTCAATGAAAGGGGAATTGCCGCCCTCAAGGGAGAACTAAGATAGCGGTTGATTGTCTACGGTCTCGTTACAGGATGAAGCTACAGATAGAACAGATAGAGTAGAAGAGTCGGTGGGGCTTACCTCTCTTGTTGAACTAGAGTAGAGGGTGGGCAGAGAAATCCCTTTAAGAAAGAGCTTATTCCACCTCCTGCTCCTGGATCGGTAAGGGCTTCGGTTCCATCAATTCGATTAAGCTCGATAACTCGAAAAGCAGGATTACGATTCTAGTTTAGTTCATCTGATCTACGCTCTCAGGCACACCCACCAACGTAAGACAGGATCAAAGTCCAATAGAATAGTAGAATAGCTCGGGCATGAATAAAGATAGGAATCGACGAGACCTTTTCCTACTTCAAACAATTAGCGATCTCGAACCCCTGGTATTTCATTGAGGAGACAAGACAAATAGGGACCTAAAAACGCCCTGAGTGGGACGCCCCCTTCGGGCTGAGATGCTTTCCGGACATGCTATTCTTTTTATAGAAGACTTCGCTACACGGCTTAGCCGACCTTCCCGAGATAACTTCAAGACATACTTGGAGTATTATATTAATATCCTAAGTCGAGTTAGAGGCCAAATGCCCTACCAGATCAGTCTCGAAGAAATAGCATAAAAGAAAGGATGGCTACGGGATCCCACTCTGCCTTTCCAGGATGAACTTCCCTTCCTGCTTCTGTAGCACTGGAAGTGACCCGTGTTTGGATCTAGGATTGAATTCATCCAGCTTTCATTTAAAGTAAACTCTTTAAGATAAGGCTTTTTCCCCCGCCTAAGTTATGAATCTATTGCAATTGAAAACTCCCTCGCGACTGATTTGCCATCTGGATCGATTTGAGATATAGAGATGAGTGTCTTTCTAACGCTAACGATGCTAAGCTTAAGCTCTTTCCTTTAGCTTCAACTGGAATAGCTCTTCCAGCTTGTTCGTTGCACTCACCCTGACCTTCTCTTCTCCCAGAAACAAAGGAAAAAGCCTAACATTCGCTCCTTCACCCGCGAGGGATTCTCTTCATCGCTACACGACTTCATAAAAGAAGACCCCTTGATTTGACCCGCTCTATTGCCTTTGACTTTGTTACCGGCGTAGCCTATTATATTAATGTATCTCCGAGTGCTGGAAAAATGGGATGGGTAGAGTGAGTGCCCCCCTCCTTTCTATACGAACGAGACTTGAGCTGCTAATCCAAAATGGAATGGATGAAACTACCACTAACACTCTTTCAACTTCTTTTCACCAGGGTTCGAAAACTCCTAAATTTTAGAATAGATTCAAAGGGAGATTCATTCCTTCGATGGTACCGATAACAAGTCCAATTAATTTAAATCAATTGTCAATCAATCGAAATCGAGTGGGTAGATCGGGTGAGGGAACCGCAAGGTTGAAAATAACGATCTAAGCGAGTCAAGAAGGTAACGAACAAGGAATGGTATGCGAATCGCTGAGTTGTACGACTCTGGAGCTTAGAAGGAGCGACAAAGGTTGAGTTGAGGAACGAATCCAGTAGTCTGTCTTCAGAAGTTGGCTTGGAAAGTAGTCTCCCAGGTGAGAGAACTGCGGAGGAGAATAAGATGATAGCCTTCAACGGACTCAAAGGACTACCAAGAAATGCAAAGATCGTAAGCAGGAGCCTAGCCCTTCGCAGGTGAAGGATGTCCTTCTTCCCGTTCTTTCGTCACCCTGGCCGTCAATCGTGCATTGCTATCCAGTCTCTGTCCTAATCCCTACTATCTGGCCAAAAGCCAATCATCAATATCCACATCCCCCTCCAAACCCCCCTTGAAAGGTCTAGCCTTTCTCTCTCTATCTTACAGCAGTACCGAAAGGATGAAAAAGCTTTGAAAGCTATTTGATTTTCACATCCAGATCGGAAGAAAGATGGAGGAGGTCTTTCTACGAGACCGAGCTCTCTCTAGTCAACTATAGCTTCTTATTAGAATAGCTGACTCTCACCCCTTTCCGCTTAAGATTCATCTCGTAAAGCAATCACTGAAAAACGTTAGGCCTTTCGGCGCTAAAGCTTCGTATTCGAATTCCTATTTTCTTAAGTAAAGGTCCAGGGATCTCCAAGTTCTGTAGCTTCCGAAGGGTCCAGTGACCCACCATCAAGAAAGAGTGAAAGTCATGAATCTCGGGTTTTGTTTTGTATAGAATATAGGCATATAGAAATAGGCTTATTGCACCATATAATAGGCGTATCCGGCGGGTTAGAGCTCGCAAGGATTACAGAAAAGTACCGACGCACGAACCGCAATTGTGTATATATAGTTGTATTGTAGTAAAAAGGGGTGCTGGCTCGCACTACCGCACTACCGAGCAAGAAAGCAACGCTTTCGCGCTAGCGTACTGTTGCTTGCTTTAATACATATAACTAAAAGACAAGACTACCGCAGCACTGCCGCAAAACGTTCCGTTTCTTGGCTGGTCCGTTGCTTGTTGGGCAGGATATGAATTAAAGAATCGTACTGCAACTGCTGAAGAGAGATCAGAGCTAGTACTAGAGGAAGCGATAGCAGACAAAAGAGCTCAGAGAGCAGTGCAGCTAAGCGGGAAGATCTGTGATCTATTTGAAAGAGCATATCGCAAAGACCGGTATATTGCACATACTTATATATTGTATAGATTGAGCATAGCGAGCTGAAGGCCTAATTGCTCCTATTCGATCGTTTACTAAAGAGAAATTCCCAATAAATGAGAGGCAAGGGACCGCCTATTCAACAGCTTTCACTGGGCTTCTTTAAATATCCCATAAATCAAAGTAGGGGCTTCAAAGCTTGTAGTTTAGGGGGTTTGGAACCCTCTTTCCTGTTAGATCCGGATGGCTCTTGGACTAAAGAGGCTCTTTCCTTCCCAATAGAACCCACCTCACTCGTAATTTCCACGTTCTCCACAGAGTGACCAACAACCTCGCCCTCTTCTCGATCGGCGATCTGATTCACACCGCCCTTCGCAAGACCCGCACAGCCCCTAGCTGAGACATCCCCACCTGAGTTCGCACCGGCACTCTCAAGGACCACACAAAGCTGCCCTGAAATGTCTTCCCCTGTAGCCGAGAGGGGAGCTTCAGAGCTCATGACGAGAACCTAAGGGAAAGAGAAAGGGGGAGGAAGGAAACAGAGGACAGATACGGGTAGCCAGAAAGGGATCAGTCAAGGGGGAACGGTATATCGAAGGAAGAGAAAGCATTCGGGAGGAGAGAGAAAGTTCTACAACGACCCATCCCATTCAGGCATATTTTTCCTTCTGGAAAAGCCTTTCGTTATCTTATTAGATTCCAATTCCTTCCTAACCTTGCCCGATCCTAGCCTACTCACCTTGCTCCAAGATTGAAGTTGGAACTAGGAATCCTCAAATCTTAATGAAAGGGGGCTTGGCATGTATGTGTTCGAAAGGTAGAAAACAACCTGCAGGATTGACCAGGTCTAATTCAACGGGACCCTAGCCCGTCCTGTGGTCCTGAACCAACGTTCACCCTGAAAAGAGAGCTCAGTAGCCTTCATCTGGATCTGTCTAAATTCAAAGCCCGAAAAAAGGTGGCTCCTCACATGAAATCGCGCAAAGGATCCGAGCCCATCCATATACTCTCCTACATGAAAGGATCTGAGTCCATCCAAATAGCCCAAAAATAACAGCCATCAAAAGGCCTAAGCTCATATAGCCTCGGCCCATCCAAAAGATCTTTAGTAAACCCAAGTAGCTGTGGCCCATGATCCAAGGGACCCGCAACCAGTCAATCATGCTATCCTTACCTTCCAACCAACCCCTTCGATTCAGCTTCTGCAGCAGCATATAATCTCGGACCCTTAATGCCCACAGCTCAATCTGTTTTGCAGTGATGGACGGCGCAAGAATCCGCGGCTTTATTGTTGTTGCAGCGGTGGCAGTGCTGCTGCTTCTGCTCTTTCTCGCCTTCCAGCTCGCTCCCTCGGGGCCGGGGCTGCTTTTCAATCCAGCTACAGTAGTAAATGGTTCTAAAAGGCTTGTTCCGTCTGGCCCGAATCCGCTCCATAACTAGTAGTGTAGTGAAGTCCTTGTGAAGGATCTCTGATCAGGGCGCCTACTCGCTAAAGGTTTTCGGAAAGGCAATCTCTACTTTATCTCTGCTTCAGTTGGTCAAGCTCATCACACTCGAGTGTCTTCTTCTTCCTCAGCTTCTCTGCGTACCTGGCATCTTCGCCTTGCTCATGCAAGCTTTACAACCATTAGGAGTCTAGTGTCTACCGGGTCCTTGAAAGTCGATTGTAATAGTGCTTCACCAGCTTATTCATCTCTCCAGGCCTTTGGATGTTTATGCTACGTCCACATCTCGAAAAGTCCATCCGTAACAAATTGGAGCCCGTCACAAATTGGGGCTGATTGCTGCAGTCCTATTACAGCCATCTAGGATGAGTTTCCTAGTCCACATCCTGCTGCACCTGATGGTCATCAATCCGCTCTCAAGTACTACACTCGCCGGCCTAAAACCAAAGCAGCTCCTTCAGCTGATTTACCTGCATCTTCTCCTCAGCCGAGTGTTCCTCCTGATCAGGAAGCTCCTATTGATTTATGAAGAGGAGTACGTTCCTGTACTACTAATAGGTTCCTTCCCTCGGTCAATGCTGTCTCTACGGATTCCAAGGTGAAGGAACCCACTCAATTTCGATCAGCTTAGAAGAATCCACGCTGGGTTGCTGCCATGCATGAAGAGATTGCTGCCCTCTATCAAAATCAGACTTGGACCATCGTTCCCCGTCCTTCGGATAAGATAGTTATCGGCTGCAAGTGGTTATGTTATACAAGAGAAAGTCAAAGTCTGATGGGACTATTGATCGCTACAAGGCTCGCGTGGTAGCCAAAGGCTACAGCAATAGGAGACTATGATTAGACATTCAGTCCAGTTATCAAGATGGCCACGGAACATATCAAACACGTTGCCCTGGGGTCTCCTATTGGTATATACTCCTACAAGGTGATGCCTTTTGGTCTAAAGAATGCCGGTGCAACTTACCAGCGAGCAATGATCAACATCTTCAAAGAACTTATTCATCACGAGGTTGAGTGCTATGTGGATGACCTCGTTCTACAACTTGAACTTGAGTAAGGCTGACCCAGCCATAGCTGACTCCGGGGGTCTTCAATTCGTTGGGCAAAGAGGTAATCTCCTAGGTCAATGGTCTCTGTCTCAGCTAGCTGCCGTGATAGGAACTCAAAGCCTCGTCATCCGCGGAAAAGAAAACTCTTGCGTAGCCTTCATACCCCCTTCCGGCACAACAAAAGCAAAGGTTGGCAACCCAGGCTCTCTTCCGTCAACAGATGAGTATGAACTTTATGCATAGCTTCATATATAGGCTATAGGCACAATTTTCACTTCTTTCGATTGGGCTTTCCGAGTGCTTGGCCAGGGTTGCTTGATGTGGCTTTCGAGGCCCTATGTCATTCTTTGGGGAGTCCAGTCATCTCAGCATTGGACTTGACCGACTAGAACTTTATTCGCGTAGTACGTAGTCCCAGTCTCACTTTGATCGCTTCGAACAATATGGTTCACTTGTTTGATTCGTGGATTCGTTCCTCCCCTGGCGGAAAATAGACTACTCCAAAACCCAACAAAAAAAAAATCCTACCCTTCCTGCCGTACCCGGTCCGCTTCGAGATCAGTTCAATCAGCGGCTAAGTCCGCTTAAGTACTCACTTCCGCTCCGCGGTAAGCATGCGAGTCAATTAGCCCCTTGACCACTTCTGTCTCTGAACTCACTTTTGAAGTCTGACCTTTTCCCCGAGATCGGTTCATCACTCGCAAACCGGCCAGTCAGCGGTTTAGTCAACGAAAAGCAAGTACAATACTAGTACGAAAGGAGCTAACCAACCAAGCTCGGAAATAGGGAAAGACTACCTAAATACTCCTCCGCTTGTACGCTGCAGGTGCTTTCCATTTTTGATTCATTTTGGTAGCGGGATTTCGGGTGAGGTACGGTGTCCGGTTCATTCAACCTATTCTTTGTTGGTGCCTGCTCCGATTCTCTAAAACCGAGACTCCGAGACCGAATACGGTAAGATGATGATGGCCTCTTCGGGGGGTTCGGGCTCGTCAAACTCGACCTCGTGGACGGGGAAGGCTTCCTTCGAGGAGCGGGTGCTAATCGAGCCTTTTCCCGAAACCGACACGGATAGCGGTTCCGTGAATCAACCGGAAGCAAGGCCTGTGCTTCCCGCTAATCAAGTCGCTTCCCCGGGGGCGGCTCAAGAGGCCCTGCCGCAGGCGCCAGCACCGGCAGAAGTTGCCCACCCCGCTCCCGATCAAGAAGACCGTGCGGCACTTCTAGAAGAAGTTAAGACTTTAATTGTCCAACAGCTTCAAGAGGAGTTTAAAAAGGCGCAGTGCGTGCGGCTGTCCGTTCACATTCAGGAAATGAGGGGAGTACACTCCAGTGCCGCGGATAACATTTTGTCTCACGATCTGGAAATTTCTGCGGAGACAGATGCGGAAAGCCTCCGGGAATGGAGGGAGAAAATAAGAGATTACCAAAATATCCTTAAGCCGCTCATTAAAGATTACCTAAAAAAAAGAAGGTAATCGAAGGGTCTTAAGGGCCATTCGGAACTATGATCTCTCCCTCTAATTTCTTTTGTCTCTGGATTTTCTTCTTTCTTTTTTTTTTCCTCGCTTTTTTTGTTTCATCCAGAACGATGTGCTGAGACTTCCTCGGTAAGAAGAAAACTCTTGATGAGTAGGGTTTGCACAGATATGAATTATGAAAGAATTTCCCAGTGGTGGCCGGGAATTCCTCTTCAGAGAAGGAAGTTTTTCCGTATTGAGATTTGAGGCTACCATAGATATTACCCCAGTGGAGTTCGGAACGAGCCCGCAATTCCCACTAATTAATCTTGAATTCGTACAGTAAGATGCTCCGATCCGAGTCTTCCCCCTTCATTGCTCTCGAGTTCTTTCGAAGCTGGGGCCGGCTATTCATTGCCCGGTTGTACAGATAAAGATGATTTGGTTCGACGCATTTATACCAGAAGGTTGCTCCGCCTGCCCTACTTGAAAGAGGGTTTCTCGCTGCTAATTCTGATTATACCATGGACCACTACTTCATGACCTGATTATGAAACCTGGCTTCTAGCCGTGGTTTACACAGACGCTACTCAATAAGAAAGGGCTTCTTTTCTTTCCTAGTGCTTTTAGTTTATAGATTCCCTCGGCAAAAAGAAAACGAGAGCTAGAGCTTGAATCAAACAGTCCAATGGCAATCATTTTCCAGTATATTCTTGATTGATCTGCAAGCAGGAAAGGAGGCATTGCATTCTGTTAACTACTTATAGCATACCTATATAGAACCTAGGCAAAAGGATTGCCCTAAAGCAAGTAACTGAACTGAAAGTTGGGTAAGGGAAGTGTGGAATTGCAAGCAAACATCTTGCCCAGGGGGAAGGCAAGGAAATTGTTAATTGAACAAAACAAAACAAAATGTCTTAGTAGGGCAGGGTTTAACACTATATAAGGGCCGGAGAAAGCGAAAGAATGCCTTTACCTCCTTTACTTACTTTCTTTTGAAAGCGCTAGGCACCTCTTAAAATAACAATCTCCCTAACAGCGAAAAAGGCGCAAACTCATCGGTATTCGAGAACATCTGTGCCAGGACAAGTGGCAGAAGCCAAGGTTCAAAGACTAGCATCGGATTTTTCTACTTCTCTTCTTTTGTTTAACCAAAAGTAAATACCTCTAAGCTCTTCCCCGCTCTGCTCTTAGAAAGAGAGTCAACCGATGCCTTTTAGTTAATTCACTTCGCTAGCACCGTCTTCATCTGACGAAGCTCCTTCGTCTGGGTTCTCTCTTTCTGCCTCATTTCTCGCTTGAGTTTTGTCTTTCATGTGAGACTTTGCCTTAAGAACTAGGGCTGAGCCTATGACCGTTTGTGATTGCTTATTCGAAGGTAGACCTCGACTCCTCCTTTCCTTGGACCAGGCACCAATTGCCAACACATCCTTTTCAAAAAATTGAAAAAGCAAAAGCAGAAAGAAAGGAATTAATTACAAGAATCCAATGGTCTTAGATTGTCCAGTCACATTCTTCTTTGTCGAAGGAAAAAAAGTGGAAAGAAGTGACTCCCGGGGGAGAAGTCTTGTTCCTAGGGCATTGGGATAGGGGATGGCCGATTAGGATGGACAAGCAGAAGGTGAAGGCAATAGAAGAGTGGGGAGTCCCCGTGACCGAGCTACGATCAGTTCTTGGCCTTTTGAACTAATACCGTCGGTTCATCACTGGATATTCTAGGAAGTCCACTCACAGATATTTTGAAGAAAGCCTTGGCATTGGCTTTAAGTAAGGGGATAGGGCAAGTGTCAGCGAGCCTTTGAGGACTTGAAGAGGGCCGTGACGGAGGAACCTGTATTGAGGTTGCCAGACTATACTGTACCTTTCGAAGTGCACACTGAAGCATCAGACTATGCCATTGGAAGAGTATTGGTCCAGGAGGGACACCCAGTAGCATATGAGAGCCGGAAGCTCAACGAGACAGAAAGGCGCGGTCCCAGAGAAAGAGATAACAGCCGTGGTGCATTGCCTGAGGACGTGGAGGGACTACGAGCCTGGATCGGCTCCCGGTTTCTATCGGGAATCTTAAAGAGAAGATACCGCAGCTGATTGTCCAACTAGCGGAAGCAAGTCGGGAACTGGAGCTGGAGCGAAAGAAGAAGGAGCTCGCAGACGAGACAGTGCGAAGAGATGAGATGATTAAGTCTGCTTCACGCTTGGCTACCCGCATCAAGAACGCAGTGGAACGGAAGAAAGAACAGGAGCTATTCTTGAGGATTGCTGAAAGCAAGGCCAGCAGGCTTACTGAAGTCTTGAATTCCCTGGTTAGCCGACTGCGGGAATGAAAATAACCTTGCTTGGATGACTGTACCTTTTAGGGCTTCGCTCAATCTCTCTCCCTCTTTCTCTAAGTTATCTATGTTTTGAAGCCTTGAAGCTTGATCCGCCTGATCCACTTTCCACTGTGAACCTGCCAAAGAAAGCTGGCCGACATATTGGAGGGACTCTCGGATCATGGATGAAAGAGCTATCCGGTTCCATCTCTAGTAGCCAAAGCACTTACTATCTCTTTTTTCTATCTCGGCTTCGATCGTTGAACTTTCTTTCTATTCGACCTCCCCAAAAACCAGTTTCGAGAACCCCCTGAATCTCCCATAATCTTTATTCCATAAGTGTTTAGTTCTTTCACCCAATACTTATTCCGTTAAGAGGGATTCTATAAGACCTTGTTGACATGTCAAAAGTGGGAATCGTGTCACTTTCTAGTGCTAGTGCCGGTTCAAGTGAAAGTTATACAGCAAGTCTCAAGTGCCTTCCTGTTCGAGTTCCTTCTTTACTTCACTGCTTCCCTCTATCCGGGACTAGACTTTGACTCGCCTTTCTTTATGATCTGTTTTCAGCTCTAGACCGCTAGTGGGACCTAAAAAAGAAACTGTTCCCTTACCGATGCCCCTATTCCTTCCTAACTCTCCCTACTCTTTGATTTCGGTTCCTCTCCCTCACCCCGCAGCTCAAACTCCGCATCCTGATCCAGAGTTTGAACTGTGAAGGAATTACCGGTGCGCACAGAGAAGGAGCTGTGAGGGAGAGAATACAGAGAATACGCCCTTGACTATACGGAGGATAAGGAATTAGGCAGCTTAGGGACTGATTTCCTTTCTTATCTTATTGTTGAGACAGGAAAGCAGGCAAAGTCAAGCAGTCAAGCGGGTCGGCATCTATCTGCAGTAGGAGTAGGACGTAGCACATAAGAGGGTCTTAGGAATCGATCGTCATGCCCATGCCCAGAAGAGGATGCTATCGAATCGGAGTTTCCTGTAGGGACTAATAGAGGGAGAAATCGGATTGATGCAGAGAGGAGTAGGTGCCGCAAATCCGATGTTAGCAAGAACTGTTAGGAATGGCATTGATGCATCGAATACAAGTTGTTACAGAAAGAGAGATATATCATTAAAAGAGGAAGGAATTAACTACTTTCTTTCCTACCCTATCTTCGTGACTGGGACTTCAGGCTTAACACATGGATTCTAAACCTGCTTTTATATAGGTTTCTGGATGGACAGAAGGAGCTGCACATTCATAGGTTCTTTAAAAAAGGTTGTGCACATGAATATGACTCTATGACTTTATTCCTTTCGTACCGTCGATGGTACGCTCTGTAGGCGCCATTGCCATTTCCTTGCTTTCCGCTGGGTAACGAAGTCCCTAACAATAAGTAAGGAAGTCTGTCTTCTTTCCCGAAAGCGGCACAAATCGTCTTAACAGGATCTTTATCAGATAAGACCTTCCCACCTTTACCGCTTCCTTCAATCGACTGCTTTGAATTGAAAGGAAAGACCTTCAGCGCCTACCTTTCTTGCTTGGAAGAACTAGGCTTAGAGCCAATAGAAGTAAAGTAGTTGTACCTGGATTCCTCAAATGTCATTGCGTGGAACTCTTTATATGCTCCCCGAATCGGATTCATGGCTAAAGGAATGCTTGCTGGCTAGCACTTTATCTTAGACGTCTATCTCACTCTTTCTTTCACAGTGCCTATCTCGATTCTTAAACAACCTCTCCCGCCCGGTCGAGTCAGCTTCGCTCCTTTTTATTCGTACATCTCTTTCTCGAATGGAAAGATCCCAATAGTCAAGGTAGGAAACAGCGAAGAATAGCGTAGTCAAAATAGAAGTCGGTAGCCTTTTCTTTTGTTTCACTCTTGTGGGAAGGGGAAAGGCGGTTGGATTAGAAAAACCGGTGCCGTATATAAGAGCTAGATACATTTCTTTCTTATTACCTTTTCTTAGGAGAAGCAATGTCATGAGCCTCTCGTACCCGGCCTGCTGAGAGAGAATTGGGCTCACCTGATGTTGTCCTTTTTGATACACCTTCCGGGGCGGGTTTCCCTATCTATTGATAGTTGTATACCCAAATCTTACCTACTAACGTTATTCTAGCTGAACCAGGCTCTCAGCTATACCCGCCACAGCCGCCCTTGATAGCTTCGATGACCTGCCTTTCCCAGACAAGAAGACTTGGGAATTTACTACTATGGATCAACCAATTGGTTGTGACAGAACGGAGAAGGGGAATTTGGTAGAGCAAAGCGGGAGGGTCTATATTAATAGAACTCGACTAAGAAGTAAGAAGGAAAGGCTTGAAGCCGGAAAAAAAGGACTTTCAGAGAGGGCTTTCTCGATTCTCGATTAAAGATAGAATGAGAAGTTGATCCCCGATTCCATTTCCTTAGGCAGGCTGAGGTCGATACTCTTTCGCGCTTGGTGGCATCTTTCTGTCATATCGTGAGGGCTTCGGGTTCATAATGTTCTCAATCAGAAATGAGACATGAGATGCAGTCACCCATGCCCATAAAGGTCAATAAGTAAAGTCGCTATCTCATATTCCCCCGCTAAAGCGGCTGTTGTCTCTTTTCTAGTCTTCCCTGTTTGCTTGCCAGTCATAGCAATAGTAGAAACTTCTTCCCCTCGTCCGTCCCCTCGGTCACTCCGTTCCTGTCCCGATGATAGATAGAATATCATAAGATAACTACTGGAATCTTCCAACTTCAAATAGCGTATAAAAGAGAGATTTTCCCAGGCTCGAAACTGATCGTAGTAGAAGTAGAGGTGGCAGGGCCAGACTTTGAGAATTCATAAATGCGGCTAATCAAAAGGCTCGGCACTCACCTGATAGGGATCTTTTTCACTTGAACTATGCTTCAAACATCAACTGAGATAACATAAACCAATCCGGGAATGTAGTTCTGAGGGCTTAGCGATCAGAGAAGCATAGCAGCATCGGCAGAGGAGAACTGAATGCCACTTCTGAGACTGAAACCTCTCTTTGCTTTGATGAAGAAATCTATCAAGAAGGATGACTAGGACTAGCCTTTCTTGGCTTTGTTTCTAGGATCGGAATACAACTCAAACCAAGTGAGCGGCTCGGGATAGAAAGGTTCCAAGAGCTTAGTGGAAAGGTCAGGTGCGAAGCGCTAGTTCCATGCCTTCTACTTAGGAAAGCCCTCAATCTTCAAGCACTGTGCCCAGCGTTGATGAATCTTCTATCAGGTTTGATTTCGACCCTGATGAACCTGGCACCTCTCTTCCAGAAAGCAGAAGCTAAGGAAAAGGATTTGATGGGATGACTCTATCTATGGGCCCAAATGCCACTCAATTTCAAAGGTGAGTAGCGTAGACACTTGACCGATAGGTTGCCTCATGGTGCGAGTGTTAGTTAGGTGTTCCCGGTCGACTAACTGTTGTGAGAATTAGTGAGTTAGGAGTTGTGCCTTAATCTTTCGAAGGTGCTTGAAGGTCTCTCTACTTATGGCATAACCGATCCTGCTAGTTAGCAAGCCTTGCCATTCGGATGAAAAGAATGTCATCCTAATTAAAGCCGGATTCCTCCCTTCTCAATGTTTGAGATGCCTGGTTGTGCCAATTGCCCCCTAGTTGACAATATGACTTTTATGCCTGGCGGCAACTCGGATCTTATGTTCTTCAGATGCCCGGCTTATCTGCCAGTTGTCTGGCTGCTTTAAAAAGTAAGTTAGGCACGAATGGTATACCTCTCCTTATATTCAAAACTAGCTTATAGCTTAATCTGAAACTAGCCCTATCCTTTCCTTATCATCTGTAACTAGCTATCGTAGACTGAAAGCCTCGTAAACTGGATAAATAGGCTATCACAGAGGTAAGGAGGTCTAAGCCTATCGATTAATATGAATCTTTCTTCCCTCCAAATGAGCCGATCTAAGGCCAGTTCCTTAGTTTCAGGAAGTCGAGCGGGAGTGACTAGCCTTCCTTCAAAAGCCAGATGGGTGCCTTCACCTCTGTAATAACCTTTATCTCGAAAGAGATTATTAAGGCAAGGTTCTTTCTCGTTGACCATTAATTCTGTAAAAAAGGAGCGTAGCGGCGGGCTCGAAGAGCTAAGCCTTAAAGTCCTATTGTCGGAGAGGGGCTTTTCTTCCTATTCCATTATTTTATTTATCCTATTCCTGATCGGATTGACTACTAATGTTTAAATCTCTTTCTTTGCTCTAAGTAATGCTAATTAAATCAATTTCATAGCCTACTCCTCACTCTGCTGGGGGCGATGCAAGGTGCATAGCGGTCTCCCACGGGGCGGTAACTACCTCTAAGACGAGTGAAGAAAGAAGGGGGGAGAATTTCTTTTAACATCTTCATCCCAGAATTCATCATCTGCAAGCAATCCACTTCCGTAAGAGCTATGACTTCAGCTTCTTTTTGGCTACCTTTTATTTTATATGACTCTGACTATTGCTGCTAATAGATACCTGCTTGCTTCTTGCTTACTGGCAACCTTTATAAGATCTCCACCTTCAAGCTTTAGTACAAGCAGCTCTTTCAAAAAGGGGAATTCCGGTCCCTCCCTATCCGAGATGTGCTCTTTCAAGATCTCCCTCGACAGCGCAATTAGGTCTTAGAGAAGGAACTTATTTACCTAAGTAAGTAGCCAACTTCCGATAATCATTCCTTGCTTTGCGCTAGATTCAGTATGGTGATACACATTTTTGAAATAACAAGGGCTTTAGCGGCTCTTCTTAAGAGAATGGCTGCTTTGGGGAGTTCTCTTTCCCTCTAACCTGTAACTCGAAATTTAATAAGAGAAGACAAAGCTACGCATTCACTCGTAGCACTCGTTAGGCCTCGAAAACAGTCGTTACGCCGACGCCAAATTAAGGCCGACCACTACATAGAGCGCCTATCGGATCGGCAGGCAAGCGACTTTATTGAATTGAAGTGATCAGCTAGCTCCTCACATGAGTAAAACAACCTAACCTCAATCCCCAGTCGTACCAGGTGGCATGATGTTTTTTATAGACGCCCAGCCTATGATCGTAAAAGTGCGGTCACCATCAATCATGAGTTTGAGACAGTTGGATGTCTTGGTGGTGCCGTATGAGCTCCCTGTGGTGAACTCAGGTTGCTTCTGAGCAAGCTTTCCCCCAGGTTATGTCATACCCATATAAACAAGGTAAGAAGGGAAAGGAAACCCTCGGAGCTACTTAGCTACTTTTTGCAATGAAGCCATCGAACTGAGAGAAGACGATCGTCTCCTCTCTTCCTACTCGATCTTCGGCGGGATCGAATGCTTTCCCGGTCGAGGTTCAGTACATCTGCCAGTCATAGGGTTCTCAGCTCGATTTTCTCTCTGTATCCACCTTTAGCTTAGTTAGATTGAAGGCTTCCATTCTTGATGTACCTACTATTTAAGTTCCTTCTGATCTATCTACTGTAGGTTCAATCCCCGGTCATTCTATCTTTAGTGAGGGGACGAGTCATCTTGCTCGACATCATGGGATCGCACTTTCATTAACGGGCTGCTTACTCCGAATTGGGATATATAATTAGCCCAAGCAAGACAAGGCAAATTGAGGTGCGGTGACGCGAAGATCGGTACTGATTTTCTTCCTTTCCTGGAAGTTGATCGATTGGGTCCTTCGTTCCGTCTTCTTTCTTTCATGCGGAAATTGGTCTTCCTTCCGAATTAGGGATGGGCTTCGGGTCAGCTCTACTGTAGTCCTATTCCGAATCATCTTCTTCCGGCGCCTCGCTCGTTGACTTTCGAAATCAGATCTTCCTAAAAAATCTTCGGCATTTAGATCTTTCTTTTGATG
>WYDK02000035.1:64328-71828 GCA_009867345.2 Toxicodendron radicans | reverse complement strand
CCCTACGGTACACAATCCATAAGATAAGGGTCTTGCCCAGGCGACTCCCGAAAGATAACGGCTTCAAACTCAAAGAAAGAACGTTCGTTGCATCTAGGATTCAGACTAGCCCACAATCGCAAACCAATCCCGCTCAGGCGAGTGTAGCCTATGCGAAGCGTAAGAGTTACGCGAAGCGAAACGATAAACAAGAGTGGAAAAGCGAGTTTAGAAGCGAAAGCTAGACAGCTCATCAAACAAAAAAAGGCCAAATTCATCGTCGTCAGCACTTATCCAATCTGGCTCTCTAATGTTGTACCGGTGCCCAAGAAAGATGGCCGGGTAAGGGTTGGACTACCGAGACCTAAATCGGGCCAGTCCCAAAGACGATTTCCCCTTGCCACACATCGACATTCGACAACGTCGCGGGCCATGAACTGTTCTCCTTCATGGATGGATTCTTGGGATACAACAAAATTTTGATTGATGAAGAAGATCGGGAAAAGACAGCGTTCACTACACCATGGGGTACCTTCTGCTATCGAGTCCTGCCCTTTGGACTCAAGAATGCTGGGGCAACCTACCAAAGGGCCATGATCACGCTCTTCCATGACATGGTACACTTTGAGATGGAAGTTTATGTAGATGATATGATTGTCAAATCTCGAAAGAACGAAGACCATCTGGTGAATCTTGCAAGAGTTTTTAACCGACTCAGGAAATACAAGCGTAGGCTTAACCGAGCTTATAATTAGGCTTTGGACTTACTGATCACTTATCCACTTGAAAGACTGACTTCTCTTATCCTCTTGACCCTACATCAAGGAATTTGAAGAGGCCTTCGGAACTTCCACTTCGACTTGACAGCCTGTTAAGCAGAAGCTCCGCCGCCCTAAAGCTGAAACGGTACTAGCGAAAGTCCTTTTTCTACGCTTACTATCCGCTTTCAGACGGAAAGCCTGGACCTTTTGCTTCCCTCACGAGTGCTAGCTAAACTGCCCAAAAGCCTACCTCCTTTTCCTTTATTATTATTAGTAGGAAAGCTTGACTTCTGAACTTCTAAGCGTTGAGCTCCACTACAAAGGAGAGAGTTCCTTTAGTTTAGTTAGGAAATAGGTTCAACGTGGGATTATAGGTAGGTGCCTTCGTAGTTGGCTTACTGTTAGGTTAGGTAGGTGCCTTCCTGGCTTGACTCTCCTTCCTAGCTTGCATCTATTAGGTAAAAGAGAGCCCTTGAACCAACTCTTTATTTCCTGCGTTTGTAGTAAGGGTGGTAGGATTAAGATTAGGAGATTGATTGAGTGAAGTAGGGTTCGGTGAAATATTAAATAGAAGTAGGACATCCTTTCTAAAGTCAAGTATGCCAGAACTCGTAGCCTTGTTGAACCTCTTTCTTATCTTTCTTCTCCCCTAAGAGGAAGGTCTCGAAAAGACCAATTGAAGCTTTTCTCTTCCCTGGGACTGGCTCTGAAAGAATAGGACTTATTATACCATGAACGGACTGGACTCCTTGTCAGGAAGAGATAGAGATAAGGCTTTCCTGGCTTCTCTCTTTCGCCTTCTCGATGCATTGCTTGGGTCTTCATTGGGCACTAGTTGCGCACTAGCTCTTCGGTGTGAATAAGAAAGTGTCAAGTGATTGAGTCTTTCGGAGGTGTGGCTAGCTCTGGGTCAGCTGTAAACTCTTGTTCAAGGAGTGAGGGAAAAGCAATTAATTAATTTAACAGGCAAAAGGCCAAGGCGAGAAAGACCCAGCGCAAGGGTAAATGCTCTTTGAGTTGATGGATCTGTTTAATACGAATAAGCTGTTCTTCCATTCCTCCAGGAAGTTCGAATGGCTTAGTGGTATAGAATCCGATCTTTCGGAATAGAAGTAGAATAGGCTCTTCTCCTTTCCTTTAGTTTGGCGAGATAGGAATTGTCTCTAGAAGCCTTAGGCCGATTAGTTAGACTGATCTTTGTGATATAGCTTTTGTGGTCTTGTTTAGCGATTGCGCATTGCCGTGCTGTCTTCAACAAAGATCTCTGCTCTTTTCCTTGATGCGGAGAAGATATAGTTCTTAGTTAACCCCTGGGCCAGTTAAGAGAGTTCGAGGCATAGCCCAGGTGCTTTTAGCGAAGCCGGAATTCAATTAAGGTAGTTCCGCCGAGGGTGACATCACTGGGGAAGAAGAAGAATTCTAGATCGAATGCGACTGGGATTGAGGTACGAAGTCACGTGGTTCAGGCTCCAGGGGAATGCTTTTAAGCTCATACCAGGAAATTCCTATTTTCCATAAGAGGAGCAGACATTGAAAGGAGTAGAAGAATGACTACCTAGCTCACTCATAACCTGAAGATAACATTCTTTTTCTCTTGTATCCGACCTGCTTGCTAACTCAGATGCATTCACTTGAACCAAGATGGTACCCCCCCAACATCCACTGTACACAACCCCCATACTGGGCTTTCGCACCT
Source organism: Toxicodendron radicans (assembly GCA_009867345.2). Lineage (NCBI taxonomy): Eukaryota > Viridiplantae > Streptophyta > Magnoliopsida > Sapindales > Anacardiaceae > Toxicodendron > Toxicodendron radicans. The sequence continues at coordinate 69,392 of WYDK02000035.1, read as the reverse complement.
AACCTAACTGTTCAAAGAAGCCCTTTTTCTTTCCTTTTCTTTTTATGATATCCAAAATAGGGCTTTAGCGCAGTCTTCCTTGTTAAAGTTAAAGCAGCCTAAACAAGAAAGCACAACAGCTAACAGCAGAGGCCAGTCTCTAATAAAGGCTGGAAGCAGGACCGCGACCGCAACTCCACTGATTGAAACTACTTCTTATTCCACTTGCAGGAGGCATAAGACCAAGGAGAAATGGAAGGGGTAAATGGCCACTCATTGAGTTAATTTCCATAAACCTAAGCCAAGACGAACCCTTCCCAAGGCAGGAAGGAAAGGAAAAAGGGAGATTACCAATACACCGCATCCATCCCTTAGGACGGAGGCGTAAGCACACGGGTTACTTTCTCAATTCAGGAGGTCCACTAGCTGCTTTAGACATAACAACCAGATAAGAAGAAGTCAGTATCGGCTATATAGCAGATTCAGTCTATTCAGAAGCAAAGATCTAGCAGCTCAGGCCAGTCCGCACAAAGGAAATCTCTCACAGAACATTTGATTTAGGCACATCACATACCGTAGCGTTGGGAAGCTCGGGATTCGCGCTGGCACACAACTGGTTCTATCGATGCGAATCAACGAATCAGAGGTTTAAGCTTTGAAGCCCCTACCTTTTATGGATGATAAACAAGCCTTTCACCCTCATGCTTTCTTCTCGCTACTAGAGAGAAGTCGAAAAAAAGTAATTGGCCTAACTTCCTTATACTAGTTCAAGCACACGATAGGATTCTAAGACTCTTCCTGTCCTGGTAGGATAACTAAGAACTTCTTAACTAACTATTTATACTTAGTGAGATAGAATATCCACAAGACTTGGAAGACACAAAAGGGATTGCATCAACTCATTCTCTCATCTCACTCTTACTCATGGCTAGTATCCGATAGACTCCAAAATTCTTCTCCTGCCTGGGTCAATATGAGTGAGACACAAGCTACTAGGTATGATGGATGGACTGATGCAGAACACCTTTGGTGAGAACGGGGTCAAGGGAATCAGGAAGAGGGACTTCTACTTCTATGAATGCAGTTAGGGAATTCTTTCTTAGCCATCCTGTCTTCCCTTCTTTCTTTTTATTTGCTTAGACCTGAGCTAGATGCCTTTTTTTACTACTTACAAGGGGTGCAAGATGAAAGAAAGAAGCAATCAAGATATCAGACCTAATCACTAAGAAGGCTTTAGAACTAGGTCACAGGCATCAATCTTAGACAGCGCTAGGAAGGAAGTCTAATGGAGAGAATTACAACATAAAGTATAGCAGAATATAGGTACTCATTGGCCTAAGGCTCTTTCTCCCTCATTCCCAGGGGTCTTTACTTATTAGTGCTAATCGAGCTAGAAGAGAAAGATCCACTTTATAAGCTACTTTTCACTGGAATATAGCTCCTTCTCCTTCACCTTCTTATACCCTATCCCTTGAAAGAGCCTCCCTATTCCTAACATTCTGATTTCATTCCTTTCCCAGGCACCCATATACTGTTGACATATTTAGGGACAAGCTAATTGGTGTAAGCATCAGTAAGTTCTTTACATGGGCATAGCATAACACTAATGTAATGAAGATTACTCAGCAGAAAGATGCTCTTGATCTTCTAAAATTGGAAGATTATCCCTGCAACCACTGCCGTTTTCAGAAAGACCAAGAATGCGCTCATGTCATCATCGAACAATTCAGAAATTGGCTCTTCTTCATTCACCGATCTGTAAAGAGAGTACTCCATCAGTGCTCCCTAATATCAAAAATCATGCACCATTGGATCTCCTCCTCTCCAAGACGATGTGAAGTCGATTTCTTTTGATCTCTACCGCGAAGGTCCAACAGAGTTCACTCCTCCGCCTTGAACACAATTGAAGGACTTCTTCAAAGACACATCCACTTTCGAGGGGACCCGTGTGTCCAAATTCCTGTAGAAGGAGAACGAATTCAAACCTGTTCATGTCCTGCCAAGAAAGCCGAGTACGTCTTAGATGAGGTCATCAATCCGCAAGGCGACTTGGATGACACCCTTAACTCTTTAGAGCTCAAAGAAGACAGTCTTCTTGAACCCAAGACTCGTATCCGCACTACATTGTCCTCAGATGAGGAGGAAGCAACACTGACTTGCACTTCCCCGAAGATGTTTTTCCCTCTCCAAAAGTGACTTTTTACCACATCATGCCAACAAAAAGGTAGCTCTTTCCTTTGCCTTTGGTGTGGGGCACCTGATTGCCACCATACATTTTAAGCCTCACAACATGAAACCCGCTCGACTCGTGCTTCTTTCAAGGGAGGCACTAGGGGAACGTCTTTCAATGACTTAGTTCTTCCCTAAACTGGTGGTTCGCTGACCAGCTGTGAAACGACTATAGCAGAAACTGGCAATCTTGGACAATGGTCCTGAGGGTCTATGGAGGAGCATCTGGATTGTAATCTTAGAGTATCCCTGAAGTACCTTTCCTTTTTAAAGATAAAGAATTTTCAATTAAGAAAAATATGAAACTCTTAAGTTGGGCCTTATCATACTTAAAAAACTCGATGGATAGAATATGCCCTCCAGACACTGAACGCCCAGCTTTCGCTGAGCAGCTCACCACATGGAGTTGGAGTATGTTACGCTCATGTCTTTTGTTCGATAGCCAGGCTAGAAAGCTATTGAGAATACCCCATACCTGTAAGCAAGGGAGCCACCCAACCGAACTTTTTCCCAAATAAAGAAAGTAAGACAAGCCAGGGAAGGGGGTTAGCACGGTAGCGATATATTGATCCGGTACGTACGGAGAAATTCAATTCTTTTCCGCAGAAGCAGACGAAAGAAAGGCTTCGGCATATACATCTGCTTCGGCATCAGGAAAGGAATTATATGATTCTGAAGCGTTGGCATAATCAGAAGAAAGAAAAGAGAGGGAACAATCCGAGCATGCAACATCAGATAGGTAGGCCCACTCATATTCATTAGGAAAAAGTGCTCACGGCTCTCGTACAGCTGGTACATGTCCTTTCCTTTCTGGGAGGCCTAATTGCTTGCTGAAATTAAGTAATTCAACTTGTGGCCCGGGGCCAAAGCCCTGAAACAGATAAACGGGCTACTAAAGGCGTAAAGGCTCTACTTATTGAAGTTCAGCTTTCGCGTAGCATGGTGGGTGGGCGAAGGTATCTTCTCTCTTCAAGTCTTAAAGGTATAAGTTCAGATTGAACAATTTCACCTTAGAAAAAAGCCGTATTAGCTAGAAAGCCAATAGCAAGACGCTAGCAAGCCAACCTGTAATCCAGCAAGCATGTGAAGGTGGGAATAGATTAAAGCGATCGGGCGGAGGCGGGAACCTTTCCATCCATAAGGGGAGAACCTTTGTCAAGTAAGGAATTTTGCATTTTATAGGTTCTTTATGATAGAGTGGTCCAACAAGTCCGAGCACTATCAGCAGAAATGAGCACGTACAAATAAACCAAACTCTCAGGCTGAACTTAGCACTACGAGCTCCCGAGAAAGGCTTTGATTATGCTTGCCTGCAAAAGATCTTTTTCCAAAAGTCCAAGATCTAGAACTTCAACTTCCAAATAAAAGAATCCGTCTAGAATCATCGCAGACAGCTGAGCCCACAATGGCATTTCGGGAATGTCCAGATAAAGATCCTGCCGTGCCGCTATTACGAGTATATGTGAAAAGAAAGGTTGAAAAGGTAATGCGAGACTCTATAGCTACCGATTACATAGACCGACGCCTTCCATTAGGCTTTCCTGAAGGATTGACTTTGATTTTCCCTTCCTTCGTCAGCCTTTGCCTATTCTACTCTCGCCTTGAGCCATAGCCCACCATACACGAATACTAGTTAGACTGCCTATACAACCTTATCTTCTCCATGGAATTTACCTAGAAGAAAAAAGCCGAACAGGAAAGAAGAGTATGAAGCTGGTCATGTCATATAGGATAGGTTGGGAAACTCGATCTTAGAGACCGTGCTTATAAAGCTTGGTTTTCATTCCAACTGGAGGCCGGGCTAAGACTTTCCTTTAAAGGTCATTCTTTCCGGCCAGTCGTTACGTTACGGATTAAGGAATAAACTGACCTACCCTGGTAGCACGAAGAAAGCTCTCGGTTAAGCCTAAGATTGGCTGGTTCGGCGGATAAGAAGGAGCTCAATTCAATTGAAGAAGAAGTACACTCACTCCTCTTCTTGAGTCAAGCTGGATGGAAAAAAAAGAAGAAAAGTCAGCCGGGTAGTACGCGTGGGAACAGAACTGGTGTAACGGCTTAACCTCGTGGCACAAAAGAAGAGTGGGTCCTTGGTCTCCCTTACGAGGATAGTCTTTCCACGGAATCGAGCTTGGGATAATAGACAGACAGACCACAACTTCTTAGTATGTCCATTCCAACCAGGTCTTTCCAATAAGGGCAGGGAAGGAAGATAAGCTTTCTTATGAACTGATAACAGAAGACCTGAGCTACCTTTTATACGTATATGTAAGCTCGAGGGAAGCTCCTTAGGAATGAAAGATGATGGCTCTACCGAGGAAATGCTTTCTTTGAAGTTTCTTCCCTATCTTTTAGAGACTAAGGTGGAGTGGAGGAACTAGTCATAAACAGTCAGTCAAGCACCCACATTTTTCTTAGAAAGAGAAGCGGCGTACTCCTTCTTTTCTCTTAGCCATATGTGCACGATCAGTAAAAGAAAAAGTCAGTCTTTGAAGACGTGCTCCGAGGTTCATTCCCTCAAAAGGTTTTATCAGAAATCCTACCTACATGCCCGGGTAAGGGCTGAATGCCAACCAGTTCTCAATAATAAGAAGAAGGTGGTGAGATGCCTAGGAAAGATAGAATGGGAGTTTCTTCTGAGCCTTATTGACTTGCGCCTGTGTGAAGCCTTTCTATACTTACTTCGCTACATGGCTTCGCCCACTTCCTTCTCTGGATTACAGCCTGCTTAGCTGCCCCTCAGCTGGTGGCATATTTGAGAATCGAGGTGCTAAAAGAACGTAGGAATAGAGGGGGGACCTATCCTCTAGCACAAGACAGCAAAGTCAAAACACCTTCTTACTATTAGTGGGATTAGGG
>WYDK02000035.1:45125-52093 GCA_009867345.2 Toxicodendron radicans | reverse complement strand
CATTGAGGAAACCTTAAAGAAACTGGGGTTTTATTCTACCTTCATTGGCTGGATTATGGAGTGTGTGAAAATGCCAACTTTTTCTAACATGTTCAAACCCCCCAAAAGTTTGAAGAGCTCGAGGGGACGGGACTTCGGCAGGGTGACCCACTTTCCCCTTTACTTTATGTTCTTGGTATGGATGTATTCTCAAGATATCTGTTGGAATTGGCCTCAAGAAATACAATCAGAGGTTTTAAAGTAGACCGAGTGGCAACTCCTGTCATACATCTGCTTTATGCAGATGACTGCATCCTATCCTATTTTGAGTTTTAGAAAATTCCACTGGTGTTATTAAAAGAGCTTCAAAGGCCCTCAACCCGTTTTGCAGAGCCTCAGGTCAGTTGGTGAACTTTACTAAGTCACATTCCTACTTCACTCCTCACGCCCCGGCTTGGCTTAGGCTTAAAAGAAGACATGGTAGGATTTTAGGCATGAATGAAGGTACTTTCCCCTTCAAGTACCAGGGTATTCCCTTAAAAGTAGGCTGCCTTAACAAGGAAGACTGTAGACCTCTGATGGATTGGTTCAGTGGAAGACTACCGGGATGGAAATCCCATTTTTTATCCTCTGCTGGAAAACTGACACTCATTAAGTAAGTTCTAGGGGGTCTTCCTATGCATTAGAGGACCTGCTTAAGGATTCCTTTTTCTATTGCTGAAGAGCTTGAATAATAGTAGATAGACTTTTTCTTTTTTTGGTCTAAAGCTGGAGGATTGGAAGGCTTTCACTGGGTTAATTGGGAAACTGTGAAAAAGCCTTGACTTTCACTTTAGACAAGGGTGGTCTCGGTATAAGGAGAGTTTCCATGGCAAAGCAGGCGCTTTTGGGGAACAGAAGCAGTAACACAATCGGGATATCCGGGGGGGTCTAGGAACCTGGAAACTACTTATAGATAAGATAGGCACACTAGAAGGAAGGGAAGGCCCTCTGCTTGATCTTCTCTTGCTCGCTCAGTTGATCTGTGTTTAAGACCCGCAGGTCAGTAGCCGGAACACAAAATCTTCTACCTTTTCAAGAACACAAGCCAAACTCTCTGTGATCATATAAGATATATGTTTATCTGGATCTGGATCTAAGAGTAATTAAGAAAGCGAAAGGAGGGATTGCCTTGATGGCAAGCCCGACTGCAGCGTTATTAGAGTGAGGCTTCTAGCTTTCCTCTCACTGCCCTTATGGAGTAGGGGGTTTCCTTGCACCCGGGAACCCTGTTCAAGATCCCTCCCAAGGTCGATCAGAATTTTGTTAACCCTTGGTCCGCGAGCTAGTACATTGGGCTGCCGGCGATAGAGTCGTTCCTTCCGGAAAGGAAAGCCGTCTCCCAATGGTTTAATTCAAGTTGTTCTTTGCAGGAACCGGTCTCTTGCTTTCCATCTCTTGAGACCGCCTTTCTATGATAACACAGACTGTATGTGTATTGCATATAGACTAGGTAGTCAGAAAGGAACTTCTCCCCCGCCGACTCGCCGCGATGGGGGCGCTTCTTTTCGGGTCAACTTAGGGTTTGTTTGACAAATCCCCTGATTCCGGTTTCAGCTGATTTCGATCTCTCTTTCTAACCAGCCCTTACGACCACTCATTTCAAAACTTGAAAGAAGAAAAAGTCTGTCACGGCGAAAGTGGGTTCCGCCGAAGGTGTTCTTAGAGAGACGCATTCTCGTTCATTGATTCCTCCGTTGACTCTTCTCTCTCGCTCTTAAATCCACCTTTCTTAAGTTAAGCAATTTCTGTTGTCTCGTTTCGTCAGCTGAATTTCACCATTCTCTATTGCTTCTCTTATGAAGTGATACTTGATTGCGATGTATTTTGTACTATTGTGTGTGGCAAACCTTTTTCTTTCCAATGGCTGATTTGTATTTGTTGTCGCAGAATCTTTCTGTTTCTTCTTCTTGACTTTGGCCAACATCTTCCAAAATTATTCGAAGCCAAATTGCTTGAGAAGTTGCCATTGACGCAGCCACATATTCTGCCTCTGCTGAGGATTGAGCTACAGTTTGTTGCTTCGTGGAGGCCCATGAGAATACACCTGACCCGAGAGAAAATGAATAAAAATATGTACTTCTCATAGCATCAGCCGATCCAGCCCAATCGCTATCACTATATCCAACCAACTTAAAGTCTGAAGAGTAGTTGTACCAAATTCTATAGCCAATAGTCCCTTGCAAGTATCTTCATAGTCTTTTTGCTGCTCCAAAATTCATTTGGCTTGGGCTTTGCATAAATCTGGATAAGAAACTTGCTGCAAACATGATGTCGGGCCTCGTAGCAGTTAGGTACAAAAGACTTCCAACCAAACTTCGATATAAAGAGGCATTCACCTTCTTTTCTCCATCTTCTTTCATCCATTTTGAATTTGCTACAAGAGGAGTAGCAACAGATTTGCAACCAAACACTTGAACTGATTAAGAAGATTTTCAGCATCTTTCTTTTTCCGGCGACTGAGAAGGCTTTTTAGGGTTGTTTTATTATGCCTGGATGAAGATTTGAAGTTATGTACAGTTGTGGATGTGGTGTTTGGTTGATGTATATGAGTTTAAGCATTACCACACGCTTCTTTTAGAGAAATAGAGTTTCTTAAGCTGTTCAAATCCCTACCTATAGCGGAGGAGACCTCAAGTAACGTAACCGGGCCAACCCAGAAGCCGATCACACCTATGGGAAGCAGTCAGAGTGACCACCCCAGTTTGATGATCACTACTGTGAAGTTGGATGGAAGAAACTATTTAGCCTGGTCTTAGTCGGCAAGGATGTTCATAGGGAGCAGAAGGAAGTGTTGGTATATTACCGGTTCTAAGAAGGAGCCGCCCGCGGATGATCCATCCCATGAGGACTGGGAAAGTGACAATCTGACGGTTATGTCTTGGCTTCTTCATTCGATGAAGCCCACAATTAGCGAGGGGCTATTGTTCTTGAGGACTGCAAAGGAGATATGGGATACAGTCCAAGAGATGTATTCTCAGAGAAATTCTTTGGCACGGAATTACCAACTGCATCGGGAGATTGCCACCATGCAGCAAGGGAAGATTTCCATGGAAGAGTACTACGCGGCTCTGAAAAAGAAGTGGGCGAAATTAGATCACTATCAGCCCTTAGCGACCACAGTGGAAGGCATTAGGAAACAGAATGAGCAGCGGAGAATCTTCGAGTATCTGGCCGGGCTTCGATCTGAGTATGAGCTTCAGAGGGTGCAGGTTCTAGGGAAGGATACTTGACCTTCCTTGGAATCTGTTTACAATTCCATTTCAGGGTGAAGCAAGTCGTCGTGCTATGAGTGGTGGTTCTAATATTTCAGAGAGGTCTGAACTGGTAGCTGATTCTAGACCGTACAGAGGGAACCAGAGTTCTGGTAAGGGCCAGACCCAGGCCCCCATGTCTTCTGCAGATAGAGAGAAGCTCCGTTGCACTCATTGTGGCAAACGGAGGCACACGAAGGAGTGGTGTTGGGATTTACATCCTCATTTGAGACCCAAAGAGAGTCAAATAGTGCAAACACGGCTGCGATTGAAGAGGAGTATGCACCTACACATCAGCCTACCTCTGATAGTGCGACGCCAGACCCAAGGGATCAAGCCATCAGCGATCTACAACAGAAGGTGGCTGCTCTTCAAGCCAGCCTTGATTTCAAGGAGAAGTCAGGTACATCTGCATCTGCCAACCATGTTACCCAGTCCCAATCTTCCACCTCCTGGATCCTTGATTCAGGTGCTTTAGACCATATGACGGGTAAGCGTGATGGCTTCCTCTCCTATAGTCCTATCTCTAGTGGCATAAGACTTGCAGATGGATCCCTATCTAGTGCATCTGGAATAGGGATTTTTCCACTTTATTAATCCTTATCAATACCCAATGTTTTCATGTATCTACTTTTCCTTCTAACCTTCTCTCAGTTAGTCAGCTGACAAAACAATTGAGTTGTAGCATAACTTTCTTTCCATCTCACTGTGTTTTTCAGGACCTGCGAACGAGGAAGACGATTGGTGGTGGTCGTGAAGCCAACGGGCTGTACTTGTTCGACACAGGGAGCCTTTCTGCTGCTTTTGTTTCTGAGGATTCTCTTTCAGAGTCTGTCAACAATAAAGAGCGAGTACGCCTGTGGCCATACTCGTCTGGGTCATGCGTCTTTGAAGTGTCTTAAATTGTTATTTCCTAAGAAATGTTTTTTCTCTAGTGACTTGGATTTCCAGTGTGAAACAAGTTGTCAATTCTCAAAACATTGTAGAACCTTATTTCCATTGAATAATAGTTCAAGTCCATTTTCTCTTATACATTCTTCTGTGTGGGGACCAGCCCAAGTGCTTTCTATCTTTGGATTTAGTTATTCTATTTCCTTTATTGATGACTGCACTAGATAGACCTGGATATATCTCCTGAAGAGTAGAGATGAAGTACCTTCCATTGTTAAGATATTTCTAAAAATGGGACTTACCCAGTACGATACTCAAGTCAAAACCTTTCGTTCTGACAATGCTCGTGAGTACCTACATCATGCTCTCAAAAAGTGTTTTCTTTTTCATGGTATAGACTTTCAAACCGGCTACTAAAATAGCTATACCCCTCAGCAAAATGGAGTGGCAGAACGAAAGCACAGGGAAATAGTGAATCTTTGAATAGTTAGCCCGGTAAAGCAGACAACCTGGGGGGAATTCCTCCCAGTGGGAAAAAGTGTTAAGCATCTCCGCAGGTGATCCAAGCGATTCAAGCGAGTAAGCTCCACCTTTGTCTCCATCTCCGGTTCCAGTGCCAGGCAAAGGCCAACCGAACTATTCATCTTTCTTTCCATCCCCACGGCCCCGACCAGCAACTGCAAATGAACACACACCTGCATCACCTTTCTTCGAGTCCTTTAGTTAGCTCATCACCGGGATCAGAACCAAGCTTTCTAGCATCAACTAACGAAAGGGAATCACCGGTACCAGGTGTAGCTGCATCTAACAGGTGAAAGCGAGTACGAGCAACCCTCCATCTTCTTCTTTTCAATCTCCTGATCCCCCCTGCCTCTAACGCCTTTACCCGGGAAGGAGAACCTTAGTAATAGGCCGGAACCAGATGTACTAGGCTCGGAAGCTCCTGTTACTTCTCTCCCCATCTCAGGTCCCATCCATGGAACCAATGCTTGAAAGCGGGTGTACAAAAATAGGAAAAGGCCGATTCCATTCATCCGTTAGTGATTTCTTGCTTGCATTCTATCTTTCTTTGTACTTCCAAGCTTGGGCTTGTCATGTCTCATGCTATGAATAGCTTGTGCTTTGGTTCATCTCACTGCTTACTTACTTGACCAGGCCCGCCCTTGCTTTATAGATAGGAGCCCCTCTCTGGTAGAAATTCCTTCTCTCCCTGCTCTCAGTCAGTCCAGGCCAAGGGGAAAAGGCTTGCAAACAGGGTACCAAGCAATCTCGCAAGCTTCCGTTTTCAAGTTCAGAATCCGATGTGAGGAAAAGAATCCTAGATCAAGGCAGTAGCACGGTACGGGATCAGTCCCTTGTTCTCAGTGCTTAGTGTGAAATGACTTAGTCAAGAGATCGATCTTAGGATACCGGCAAAGGAAGAAGGTGGATACTACTTTGATTCCGATTCGGAAAAGAAGATGGATAATCTCAATAGTCAAGGTTGGTTTGAAAGAAAGAAAGTAAGCGCTTGCTAGCATGGTTGTTAGAAAGCAGCCTCTCTCTGCCTTAGTAGCCCGTCTGTGGTACTAATTCCTCTCTCTGTCTCTGCTTTATGGTTGTTAGTTCAAGTAGGCCAAGCTGAAGTCAGTCCGGTCAATCAATCAAGCATTCCATCGAAGCAGTAGGACGTACGGCTTATATCTTCTTTCCTGCCAATCCGCTTTCAAGCTTCAGTCTTCAAGTCAAGATTCAGTAGTCCGTCCAGTCCGAATCAATGCTCTAGTCAAGTCAAGAGTGAGTTACTTACCGCAGTGAGTTTTCCCGCTTCCTCTTCCTTTGGTCGAGTGAGTCTGTTCCCAAAAAGTCTTATTGGGAAGTACTATCGGTCAAAGAAATGCTTATAATAAGCAGTCTTTTAGGCCCTGGGATGAAGCATTATTCAAAGACAGTGGGCAAGGCGTACATTCCATCCCTCCTATGGAAAAGGACAGATTCAGCTCCGTCGAAGTGAAAAGACAGGTAACTCAGTCGAAGTAATGGAATGGGCGATATCTCAGCCTCTTCTCTTATCTTATCTTTGCGGGACTCTTTCTTAGGCAGAAGAAGAAGGGGCTATCCGACCGGCTTTCTAGTTGTCTTTCTAGTCAGCGAAGGAGAAGCTGTGAGCAAATCAACTTCTTGAATCCCTTGTTTTAGGTGAAGGTGCTCATTGAGCCGGTCTCCCTTGGCTTGGCAATCGTTTCGCTTCTGTTTTGCCTTGACGAGTGGGAGAAATAGCCACCAACTTAGGAGATCACTATTGGCACGGACGGAGCAGGGAATAGCGATCCAAAATACAACACAACTCATGAATATCTATCTTTAAAACGAGAATCATGAATATCCTACGAAAAAGAATATTTCGCATTGTGATTCTATCCGCTGTACTCCTTCCCTTTTTTCTTCTTTATCTGGAAATGGGCTGGATTCACCATTTTGTTCGAATGATTGAAAAGCTCATGGGCTTAGATCACGAGATTTTTTTCTTCCTCATTCTGATTTTGGTTTTCGTATTATGGATCTTGGTTCGTGCTTTATGGCATTTCCACTATAAAAAAAATCCAATCGCGAAAAAAATGAGTCCCACTTTCTTTTTTGTTTTTATTATTTTATTGATTCTTTTTATGGTAGTGTGTGGCCACTCCACTCTAGCGTACTGTGACGCTAGAGGAAATTCTCCCGCCTTTGGTGGTTTATTACCACCACCTGAGGTTCCGGCGGAAAACGATCTTCCCCAAGAGGGACCTGGTCGGATTGATGAAATCCTGCCCGCGGCTAAACCAA
>WYDK02000035.1:35125-40125 GCA_009867345.2 Toxicodendron radicans | reverse complement strand
TGTATGGATTCTCTAGAGGGGAACGAAAACGACGTAAACTCCACGTTTGTTTTGCCTTCCTCCGATCCCGCTGTTAATGCCGAAGAGGCACCAACCCAGCACGAACAAAAACGGGAAGTCCCCTCGTCCTCTGCGCCTCAACGGACAGAAGTCCAAAGAGCGCTGGAAAATAGGATCGAAGCGGTTCTTCGGGAACGTCTGAAACAGTTTTGTGAGCGGCCGAGCGGAATTTTCCCAAGTTGAAAAATCGACTTTGGACTTTGATGCTTTGGCCAGGCGCCTGGCCCGGGATAACCTGGACGTGGAGTGGAAATACACAACGGAGTTGGAAGCCCTATTACAAGACTTTCAAACTATGAGGGGTTCAAGCTCCGTATTACGCGATTTCTTAGGGAACTTAAATCATGAGGCCCTTTGGGATCAAGCTTGATCCCAAAGACGGTCTTAACAGTTACATCAAATCACGTTGGTTGAAGATGATGTTACGCGGCGTTCAGAACCAGCCTTGAAGTGAATGAATTAGAAGGAACGAAAAAGTAAGGAAATGAGACGACTTTTTCTTGAACTATATCATAAACAGATCTTCCCCTCCACACCAATCACGAGTTTTTCTCCATTCCTCTCGTATATCGTCGTAACGCCCTTAATGCTAGGTTTTGAAAAAGACTTTTCATGTCATTCCCATTTAGGTCCGATTCGGATCCCTCCGTTGTTTCCTTTTCCTCCCGCACCTTTTCCTCGAAATGAGAAAGAAGATGGTACACTCGAATTGTATTATTTAAGTGCTTATTGCTTGCCAAAGATCCTACTTCTACAATTGGTAGGTCACCGGGTTATTCAAATAAGTTGTGTTTTCCGTGGTTTTCCCATGTTACAACTTCTGTACCAATTCGGTCGATCCGGAATGGATCGGTTAAACATTCCATTAGGGAGCCTGGTCTTGACTCTTCTGTGTGGTATTCATTCTCGTTCGGCTCTTGGAATCACATCCAGCAGTGGTTGGAACAGCTCGAAAAATCCAACCACTTCACCTACTTTATTGCCCCCAACCGTTTCTCGTACCTCTATTGAAACAGAATGGTTTCATGTTCTTTCATCGATTGGTTATTCCTCTCCGTTCGTATCTCTTTTTCCAATTTCGGTCTCGATTAGTTTACAAGATTGAATGGCTAATTCTCCTCCGGACCCTCGATTCGATTGTTTTCCAAGAATGTTGAGCCGGGTATGTAAGCCATGTATCTGGGAGGAACTTAAAAGAAGGGCTTTCGGTTTTTTGCACCCTGTTTTGGTCTTGATATTAAAATGGTACATAATATATCATACACGTACATAAATAAGTCCCTGCATATCCTCTCTAATAATGTCATTAAGGACTAAGGGGAAGTCTCTTAGGTACATTAAGACATAATTCGACATCCCGAAATAAAGTCGGCGACTCTAGTGCTCTCCCTCCAACAATGGGTGACCCTAAAAGACTGTAAGGCTCTTGCATTTTCAGTGAAGCTCAGCAGCATATTTCGCGCTTATGGGGCTTGCATTGGGAGTTAATCATCTTGACTGCATATAATGAGTCAGACTCTACCCAAAGGTTCCGAATGCCCATTCGCGAAGCCATCTCCACCGTATGGCAGATTGCATAAAGTTTCACCTTCCAAATCTCTCTCCACTCAACCGTCTTCCGGAAAGCCCAAAGAGGATGGCCGAAAAAGTCCCGTGCTATCGCAGCCGCAGCAGCCTCTATTGCTACTGAACTGTCTGTGTTCACTTTTGTTTCCGGAGGGTTCGAAGAAGAGTAAGATTCAGCCATTTATGGCTGAGCAGGGTGACCGTGCACTACCCAAAACGGAGTGCAAAAAGAGTCCATAACTCTCAGTTTAATCTGAGAGGAAACCGAATGCAGTCTCAGTTTGACTTCCCTTACAATTTTCCAAAACGACGTTCTGCTTACTGCTTGGATTCCCTTCATGGCGCCTGGAATTTCTCTCACGCCAAACATAGTATAGTATATGACTGCTGTAAAGCAGAGCTTTAGGATCAGGCCAGTAAAGGCCGAATTCTTAGTTTTTACATTTTCCATCGGCAAACATCATGAAGGTTGGTTGCAGGCTGATCATATCCACATTTAGAACAGAGCTGAGCCCAAATTCACCCTGCATAGCTGCACTGAAAACAGAGATGTTCGGCACTTTCATCTTCAAGCATGCACAGGCCACAAAGAGTCACGGTGTTGGGATAAAATCTGCTAACTCGATCTGCTGTAAGAAGCCCAGAGTTGAGGGCCATCCAGGCGATAATACTGTGCTTGGGGACATTACTCCATATCAGTGCCTGTTTGGATCGCCACCTGATTATGAAAATATTAGACTTTTTTTCTGCTATGCTTATATACCTGCCCAGCTACGTCAGAAGCTTGCACCTCGCTCTTCTACTAATAAATAATAAAGAGCAGCCTGCATCTTTATCATCTTCTAGTAACGACCAGTTGACTACGGATTCTCCTTCATCCTCTATCGCTGCAGAGCCATTTCCATCTCTACACTTGAATGGTTCTCCCCCGCCCTGCAGCAAAGGAAAAGTTCTTTCTTTACTTAAAATCGGCCCGGGACATTCGACGAAAAAGGATGACCCGATGTTATGCCCTTTATCCCCCCAAAAAGGCCCCGATCCCCTATTTCTTTATAGGAAAATCTGCTCGCCCCGAGGAAAAATATGTGTTCAGGAACGCTATGTGAATAGGGTCTTTAAGCCCTCACCCAGCATCTATTAATTCAATCAACATACGTTTCAAAAAGAATTTGGAAGCCATATAGCCATTTCAGCCTTACTCCCTATTCTCTTTTAAATAAAGCAATGATAAAACTGGAGTAATGTGGAATTACTTTTCCCATTCCTGTGAGCTGTAGAGTTAGTTATCCCTTATCATCCCTGGTATTCCTCCTCTCTATGAGATGTGGGATCGACCCCGCGAGCCCTTCCTCTTTCTACATCCTTTTGGATGATAAGGCATGCCTATCCATGTTTTATCAAGCCTTTGCTCCACTATCAACCACCGGAATGGTTATTTTGCCTGCCCCCGCTTTCCTCTCCCGCGGGAAGAGCTCGTTCGCCAAGTCCGAACTCCCACTTTATCGTCGATGACGGCTCTCTTCGATGCTAGCAATCGCGTTTGGCCCTTTTCCGCGCTTCTTTCAAATTCCTTACATTCTAGCTGAAGGAGAGACTTTACCTTTACTTAGAGAGGGGCAGAGCGGTACCACGCCCTTCCGTGCTCGTAGGTTGACTCCTCTATGCATCCCGACGAAGGTCTCACAAACGCGCACTTCCCTTATGCATCCAGCCGCTTCACTAATGTGAATAGGTTATAAAGAAGGGTGGGTGGGTTGGTTATATACTCTTATGCGCGCTCCTTCTTCGAACCTTTTGGTATGTATTGCCCCCTAACTATAGATCAGATCCACCAGACGAGAAACTCAATTCCGCACTGCTGCTGAGTCGTCGGACTTATCCACCAAGGGATTCGTGGAATTTCTGTGGATTGCGTTGGGGGAAATCTACCAAAGCTAGGCAGATAGATAGACTCCTTTCCCGCTGCTAAGGGAGAGCAAGAAAAAAAAGAAAATGATTGTTTTTTAATCAGCGCTTGGGTATGCAGATACTAAGAGTCCTCTCACTACCAACCAGCAGACATCATCTGGCTGGGTCTTGCCGGTATCAACAACGAGAAAAAAACAACCAAATGGAAACAGCAACTAACTATGGCTCTTGGCCTAGACAACGCCCTAGGCGTAGGGGAGATCGGAGCAACAGGGAACGCCTAGACGACGTTTTTATTCCTGGGCTGCAGTAAGTAGATCGAGAGGTCGTTCCGCCCCTTGTCCCCGAAGATGGGTAATATGTTCTCAAAAAATCTTGCTCCAATCTGACCTAGCTGGCGAGCGATCCCAGTTCGCGGCAGAGAACAAGACAGCAAGCGAGCGTACCTTTGGTCGCTTCTTCTCCACCAAGCACGGAAGTTTAAGGATAACTGTAGGTCGGTGGCTACCTAAGGAAACTCCGATTCGATCCGCCCCCCGGCTGGGAGGCATTTACCTCATCCCGATCACAAGGAGAGGTTCACCATGATGGGGGGTACTTCTTTTATTTCCCTTCCGGAAATAATGAAATGCGTAGGGGACCATCCTTTTGTTGCGGCATGCTCCTCAGATTTACGGATTCGCAGGGGGCCTCAGGCCCTACTTAGTTGACTGACAATGACAAAGGCTTGCGAAACTAAGTAGGGTCTTTTGAATTGAATCTTAAGTAGTCTTAGTCTATCAGTGGTGCGAAGCGGCTTTGCCCCTTTTCAGTAGGGGAGCGAAAGGTTAGACTTAGACCTTAGAAAGTCAGCGAACAGCGGTTCTTCTATGTAGGTATGGCGTTCCCCCTTGACTTGACTCTCCTAACGTCGAGCTAAGTGACTTCGTAACCTTTGCGTAGCGTAGTAGAATGAAGGCTACGCACTGACGCTCTCTTATCTATTAGCCTAAGCGTCTTCGCTAACTCGCTCGCCTACTATACTATACTATACCCTACTATACAATACATTAGTAGGGTAGGCTTTGCTAACTCAGCCGCTTACTTCTACTAATGTATTGTATAGTAGCGCCTTTTCCTTTTTGAATAACCCATTCTCATTATCTTTCATAAGTAAAGTAGGCGAACCTATAGGTCCTTAATAGCGTTGACAAAGAAGAACAGCCGGTTAAAAGACAGTGAATCTTTTTATTATTATATATATATATTTTCTTTATAAATCAAAAGAAAATATATATATATAGGCCAGCTTGACAAGCTACCCTTCCTCTTGATCTGAGGTGCGAAGAGAAACATCTCTTTTTTATGACTTCCACTTATCAATCCCGGCCCGGAAAAGTGACCGACCAGGGCAGGGCCTATTGATGACTGAAAGAAAGGGTTTATGAGCCCTAGCCCTGTAAGCCCACACCTGTGTAGAGTAGATC